>CAUYQG010032970.1:0-16257 GCA_963574415.1 Tarsius wallacei
AGTCTACGGGTTTGAGACCAGCCCAGACAAACTGGTGAGACTTTGTCTCTACAATAAAATAAAAAATTAGCCGGCCATAGTAGTGTGCGCCTGTAGTTCCGGCTACTTGGAAGGCTGAGGCAGAAGGATTGCTGGAGCCCAGCAGGTCGATGCTGGCTGGGGTGGCCGTGCGCATGCCACTGCACTTCGGCAGAAGGATTGCTGGAGCCCAGCAGGTTGATGCTGGCTGGGGTGGCCATGCGCATACCACTGCACTTCAGCCTAGGCGACAGAGTTTAAGACTCCAATTCAAAAAAAAAAAAGAAAGAAATTCTAACATGTTATAATGCAGATCATATCCTGACTTAGGCAATCTGACAGCAGAATAAGGCCTGACACAATGTTCATCAATTATTAACACTAGCAGAAGCCATTAAATAGTCCAGTACAACATCAATAAATTAGCTGAATGAATGAAATAAATGAATAGTGAGGGCCTTTGATGTGCAATTTTCATGAGAAGAATTGTTACCTTCATTTTTCATCAAACAGGAAAACTGATGCACAGAGAAGTTAACAAACTTGCCCTATGTCAAAAAAAATAACTGGCAGGACTGAGTTTGGATTAAAGTCTGTTGAACTCTACAGTATATGTTCTTTTTACTATACCAGGCTGCTATCTCTCAGCTCTGAAGTTCTATGAAGCAGCAATTACAAAGCTTTTTCTTCTATACCTTCCAAGGACCCCTCTGACCACAATTATATTTCACAGAATTTTTCTTTTTATTATAAATCACTCCTCTAGGTATGCCTATGGCGTAAGTTAAGGGGAATATGCAGTGAGGATATGAAGGGAGAGTTAATAGAAATCGCCCACAAAAGCTCTACTTTTGGAAATGCTATTATATATAGATCAGCCTACTTTAGGAGCACTCAATTTTGGTTTCATTAAGTATGTGTGTATTTCAGATCCAGAACTATATTTAAGAACCCTATTGTATATTTTTCCAGTCTAGTCACAAGAATATTTCAAAAACAACCAAAGTCTTCTGTTTCATTAACATATGTCCCCTCCTCCCCAGTTATTATTCATTAGTTGAGAGACAGTATGCCTCAGAAACCTGGCTTAGGAAACATAAAAAAAAGTAACAAAAAGCAAACCACTTAGTTTCTTAGCTGTTTCTACTTGAGGGCAGGACACAATCTGTTTTGTTTTACTATAATCTCCCTGAACTTGTTATACAATAGGAGTTTGTTAAAAGGGAGGGCTTTACTAACTTAAATCTGGTTAGAAAATAAGAAAAAAAATTTTTGAGTTGGAGTCTCATTCCGTCGCCCAGGCTGGAGTGCAGTGGCACACTCACGGCCACCCCAGCGTCAACCTGCTGGGCTCCGGCGATCCTTCTGCCTCAGCCTTCCAAGTAGCCGGAACTACAGGCGTGTGCTACCACGACCAGCTAATTTTTTAAAAAAATTATTGTAGAGATGAGGTCTCACCAAGTTGCCCGGGCTAGTCTCGAACCCACGGGCTCAGACAATCCACTTGCCTCGGCCTCCCAAAGTGATGGGACTAAAGCTAAGCCACTGAGTCTGGCCGAAAATAAGGAATTTATAAAATACAGGTGACCGAGTCTAAGGGTAGAATAGTCTTAATAAAGGAAAGACACATCCTAAAATATCATTCCAAAATATTTATGTACTTAATGAAAACAAGAAAATTCCCTCACAAACTATGGCTTCCTCCAAAAAGAAAAATATCTTCAAAATGGAAGAATTACCACATAGCGAGTAAATGTTCTAGATCTGTTTTTAACTGTCATAAAGAAATGTGTGTATCCACAAGTTTTCTGACACTGCTAACTTATTAAATGTTGCATTTCAATAATCTAAATTATTTTTGGAAGAAAAAATGTTGACTAGCCTTTCCGTACCCTTCCTTAACATGCCAATCTTAATGCATTAAGACTAGAAGCATGAGACCAAAGAAAAGATGGTCCTGATAGAGGGATATGTTACTTCTTCCCATTAGAAATGGGAATAAAAAGCTGCTGTGCAAGTGCTACATGTCACTAATCCAAAGGTTATGCCCTTTGGTAGCACATTTAGGAAAAACCTGTATATTGTTAGCTCTAATGATTTCTAGGTCTTTCTTTTTCAACAAGGGGCACCTACCTGGCAACATATCAAAAGATGGTAAAATGAAATTCAGTACATGGAAGACAGATGGTTGTCAAAGAAAAAAAAAATCAGATGCCAGCATAACAAAGGCTTTTTATTTTGGAAGACATGTAAAAGTACATTATTTAAAAAGAAAGGGTAAGAAGAGAACATTATCCATTATGATTTGTTTTAGTTGGATTAAATGCCATGAAACCTGCAATATGTCTTCTGCAATACTTCAAGGTGAAATTAGCAAGGGCCTTCTTAACAGGAAAGGAAATGGCCCTATGGATCAGTCTTATTAGAGTCTCATTTTAGAGAGTACTATGAAAATTTTAGTCACTATGTTTTAAGAAAATAGGTCTTATATCTGTGGGAATCATTTTTATTTGGTAGATTATTGAAATGTAACTATGTAGATAGATTTATGTGGAAGGAGTTATATCTTATAAAATGAAGTAATAGAAGCTATAAGAACTGTATTTACTTCTTTCAAATCAGCGATTATATATATAATTATATGAAATATATTTTAGACATATATGTAAACAGAAATTAAACTCTCATGTACTCATGGCTCAGATTAAATATAGGTTATATTTACTTCAGATAAGAAGTAAGACATTAAATGAAGCAGATACATTTTATTAAGACATTAAATGTTACTATAGATGCATCTAAAGACTGTACCTTTAACTGAATCTCTCCAGAGTTTACTATTATCCTGGCTATGGGGTGAATCAGTGAGTATCAGGGGATACTCACACTGCAAATTTTGATACATACGACTGTTATCCATAAAAACATAATTTTGTGTTTTTGAAACATACACACAGAAAAACACATAAGTGGCTCACACTAGTCTTGGATTTTACATATATACCTTGCTTTCTTCCAAATCAGCCTTGTTTTAAAAGTTTATCCAAGTTGATGAGTTTCAAGTCAGTGACAAGTAAAATAAATACATACATACACACAAGCATAAATAAAATTTATCGATGTTGATACATCTAGATCTGGTTCATTTATTTTATGTATAGTATTCCACTATACGAATACACTATAAGCCCACAGATCCAAGAAACTCATTGAAACCTGAGGAAAAGAAATATGAAGAAAATTACACCAAGACATATCATAATCAAATTGCTCAAAATCACTGATAGAGAAAATCTTAAAATCATACACAGAGAGGAACAAAGATAAGGACTATAGCATATTTCTCATTGAAGAAACAATGCAAGCTAGAAGATAACAGATCAACATCTTTAAAGTACTTAAGGAAAGGTCACCTTAGAATTGCATACCCAGCAAAAATAACGTTCAAAAATGAAGATGACAAGAGGCAGAGACAAGAGAATTACTTGAGCCTAAAAGTTAAAGGATGCAATGAGTTATCATCTGCACTCCAACCTGGGTGACAGAGTAAGACCCTGCTTCTTAAAAAAAAAAAAAAAAAAAAGAGGGCCAGGTTCGGTGGCTCAGCCTGTAATCCCAGCACTTTGGAAGGCCAAGGCGAGTGGATTGTCTGAGCCTGCGGGTTCAAGACCCGCCCAGGCAACTTGGCGAGACATCTCTACAATAAATTAAAAAAAATTAGCCACGCGCCAGTAGTTCCAGCTACTTGGAAGGCTGAGGCCAAAGGATTGCTGGAGCCCAGCAGGTCGAGGCTGCGGTGGCCGGGAGCGTGCCACTGCACTCCAGTCTGGGTGACAGAGTGAGACTCCAACTCAAAAAAAAGGAAAAGAAGAAAAAGATATAAAGACTTTTTCAGACATACAAAAGGCAAAGCAAATTCATCACCAATAGACTTGCATTGTAAAGAAGAAGGAAAACGATACCAGATGAAAATGTTCTTCTATACAGAGAAAGGAAGAGCATGTGAAATAATAGCAAGCATAGGAAATAATATAGGAAAATATAAAGACTTTTGATATTATTTAAATCTCCTTAAAAGATAATCATCTGTTTAAAGTCAAATAAAATAATGCAGTATGGGGCTTAAAATATATGTAAGAGTAAATAATAACACAAGGTTGGAAAGTGAGAAATGGACATAGACTATTGTAAGGCTCTTAGATGATACATAAAGTAGTATAATATCATATGAAGATATAGTGTGATAAGTTAAAGATGTATGTTATAAACCCTAAAGTAATCACTAAAATAACATAGCAGAGAGTTGCTAAATAGCCAACAAAGATAAAGTGGAATCATAACAAATACTCATGATCCATGTAAAATTTACTTTTACTTTTAATTTTTTTTTTGAAACAGGGTCTCATTCAGTCACCCAGGCTGGAGTGCAGTGGTACGATCACAGGCTCACTGCAGCCTTGACCTCCTGGACTCAGGACTCAGGGACTCCTTTTGCCTCAGCCTCCCACATAGCTAGGACTACAAGCACATGCCACCAAGCCGGACTAATTTTTTTATATTTTTGTAGAGACAAGGTCTTATAATGTTGCCTAGGCTGTTCTCGAACTCCTGGGTTCAAGCAATCCTCTTGCCTCGACCTCCCAAAGTTCTGGGATTACAGGCATGAGCCATCATGCCCAGCTAAAATTTTTTTGATAAATTAGAAGTCATTAAAATTAGAAATTTCTGCTCTTCAAAAGACACTATTACAAGGACAGAAACACAAGCCACAAACTGGAAGAACTTCTTTGTAAATTACATAGCTGATAATAGATTTGTATACAAAATTTTAAAACTCTCAAAGCTCAATAAAAAGAAACATAATCTTTTGTAGAGAGAAGACTTGAACAGACACTTCACAAAAAAGGCATACTGACGGCAGATCACTAGTCATTAGTAAAATGCACATTAAAACCACAGTAAGATAACACTATAGGCATATCAAAATGTATAAAATTTTATTTATTTTATTTATTTTTTTAGTTGTTTTGAGAAAGAAGAGAGGAAAGAAAGGAAAACATGCCAGAAATGGCATGGGCAAGAGAAACTGCCAACATGTATAAAATTTTAAAGATTAACCATAATGAGTATCAGCAATGATGTGGAGGAAACAGAACTCACATACTTTTGGTGGAAATGTAAAGTGGTAAGACCACTCTGGAAAACAGTGTAACTTAAAAAAAGTATACATACGCTTACCATAGTATCCACCCATTCCACTCCTAGGTGAAATGAAAACATATGTCCATGCCAAGACTTATACATGAATGTCCATAGCAGCCTTATTTGTAATAGTTTCAAGCTAGAAATAACACAAATATCCATCAATAGGTAAATAAAGAAAACTATAGTATATCACTACAATAAATTACTACTAAGCAATAAAAAGGAATTAACTATTGATTTATGCAGCAACATGGATGAATCTAAAAATTAAGCAGAGTGAAAGAAGCCAGATGAATAACAGTTTATTCTATGGAATTCCTTTCACATAAAAGTCTAGAAAATGCAAACTAATCTATAGTGACAAAAAGGCTAGAGATGGTGGGTCATGGGGAATGGAAGGGAAAGATTACAAAGAAGTAGAGAACTTTTTTTGTGGTGATAAATATGTTCAGAATCTTGACTGAGGCAATGGTTTCATGTATATACATATATCTAACTTATCAAATTGTATAATTTTAAAGTGTGTAATTTGTTGTATGTCAAGCATACTTTAATACGATTGTTTAAATAATTTTAATCTTTTTATTAGTCACATTGTTGGTGTTGGTATTTTTAAGTGCTATGTATGCACTGCGGGATGAAACAAATGAGTATTATGTGAAGTTTTAATTCTATCATTTCTGGTACCACTGAAAACCAAGATTACCAACACCTTGTATAGGAAAAAGGAGATTCAAGTATAAGATCAGAATTTTTAAAATGAATTTAAATTCAAAGTATCAGTATGAACTCCTGACGTCATTTTATCTTAAAAATATCTGCTCACTGAAAAAGCCTAGAAACTATGACCAACCCAAAAGCAATGAATATATCTAATGCCAAGGGGACCCTGAAGAAAGGACTGATTCCAAGACTGGGTTGGAAAATATAGAGATGAGCCTGAAATGTGTTGTCAAATCTAGACTACTAGGGTCATGTCAGAAGGACTCAGGAGGCCAATAGCCAAGATAATATAATTTGCACAACAATAAAGACAATAATTTCAGTGAAAGGAAAATGTCACTGTTAGAGGATGCTAGTAGACCAATTCATTATTTTGAAAATGGATAAAGTGAACAAATCATGCACTTATCTCATATTTTACATGAGTTGTACCTACAAGTAATCAAACAGAAGTAAAATTTCACTTTACAGAAATATTTCAACTAATAAAGAAGAAATGACAGAATATCACCATTTTGCAAACCTTAATAAGTTAATGGATCTAGGCATTAATCATCAATGTCTACTAATATCGCAAGGGAGAGATAAACCAATATTATGTGCCTTCTGATTAAGTATAGACCAATACCTAGTGAAGTATCCATGTCTACCAACCAAAATACACACACACACACACACACACTCAAACAAGAATGTGATCAACCCTCCAGATCCAACTATCAATGAACAGAAGAGAGAACAGAATAATATGCCACACCACCTGGATATAACCAGTAAAATCCAGACTGTGACAAACTCTAAGGCAAAACCACCTAAATTCCTCAAAATTAAATTCCAAGGGGAAAAAACGGGAGCGATGTGGAGTGGGAACCCCTCTCTAGATATAGACATTCTCAAAAATTCAGTCTTCTTTTTATTTCTTGAACTTTTCCTCTTTGGTGACCTCATTTACTTTATTAAGCTATAACTTATCAAATCTCTGAAATTGACATCCCAGAGGTGACAGGTCTAAAGACCAATCTCATCAGGGCTTATAGATTCATAGTACTAAAATGAATCTTTAGAGATCATCCAATCTAACCACCTACCACATAACCACATCTAATACAAACAAGGACACTTTCTTCTTCAAAATCTTTGAACAAAATCAAAATGAAAAAGCTCCAAATTTCTTATCCTAACATTCAAAGCCCAGTCTCTCTTTCTGGTTTTATCTCCCATCTTCTCTTCTACATATATTCTATTCCACTGCCAAGCTAGACAATAGCTATTCCCCAAATATGCCTACATGCCCTTACCTAATCTCTTTCCATACCATAGTCCCATCTACTATTTTCATTAGCTGAAATATTCCCACTGATGAGATCATAAATGATTTTCTTTTCTAACTTTCATTCCTCTATACAACAATAATGGTGAATGATTCACATTTCAGTATCTCTCATATTGAGGACTGAATATAAAATGCTCAAAAGAACAAAGAACCAAATCTCTCTAAGTTCAATTCAAATACTATTTGTTAATAACCACATAGCTCTAACCCATCTCTGACCCACATTTCCCAAAATATCTCTCATTTGGTACAGGCAGCCTATATAAAGGTTAATAATTAAATCAGATAATTTCTGAAATTACAAATTCTAGGCATGCTAGAAATGGGGTAGTAACTTTCACACAAATATAAGGTGGTTAACTTTTCTGTCTTTGAAAACTCATTTATTTGGCCTACTTAAGCACACTATAATCTGTAAAAAAATTATTTTGCTTGCAGTATACTCAATATCAAGTTAACTCTCATTTTTATTTATTTTTTTCTTTATTTCAATAGCTTTAGGAGGTAAAAATAGTTTTTGGTTATTAATATATGGTTGCATTGTACACTGGCAAAGAAGTCTAGGCTTTATGTGTACCCACCACCCCCACCTGTGCACATTGTACACAGGTGATTTTTTGTCCCTCCACCAACATTCATTTTTAAATGAGATATAAGTGACTCATTATAGTCACACCTTATGCTAAGGTTATTTATGCCAATCATAACTTGAAAGAAAAAAATTTTTAAGATGGGCTCGGTGGCTCAGTCTGTAATCCCGCGCCTTTGGGAGGCTGAGGTGAGTGGATAGCCTGAGCCCGCGGGTTCGAGACCCGCCTGGGCAACTTGGCGAGACCTCATCTCTACAATAAATAAATAATAAAAATCAGCCGGGTGTGGTAGCGCGCGCCTGTAGTTCTAGCTACTTGGAAGGCTGAGGCGGAAGGATAGCCGGAGCCCAGCAGGTCGAGGCTGCGGTGGCCAGGAGTGGCCACTGCACTCCAGTCTGGGCGACAGAGTGAGACTCCAACTCAAAAAAAAAAAAAAAGCAAAAAACAAACAAACAAACAAAATTTTTAAATATAAAAAAGTTATGGCAAAAGACATAAGACCTTTAATTTATACAATTCAATTATACATGTTTGATAAAAGTAACAAAACGATATTATAAAATTGTATTTTCATACACTATTGGTGAGTATAAATCAGAACAATGTTAGGCAAAGACTTCTAGATGCCATCTAACAGCATGTTCTCCCCCATTTCCTCAGAAACAGAACTTAAGTTTTATTCAAAACAGCAATGTATTCAGCTAAGACTGTATTTTGCTTCTTGTCTGCATCTAGTGTGGCCATGTTATTAATTTTGGCCAATGAAATATACAGGGAATCATTTTATGATTTCTAGCAAGAATCCTTAAAAGGAAACTACTAACATGTTTTTCTTTGCCTCTAAGATGGGTGACTAGAAAAATAGATGAAGAAAACTTCATAAATACTTCTGAACATTTTCAATTCTCAACTATGTAAATGTCTTACTTATTAAAACACACACATACATCTCAACTATGCAAATGTCTTACTTATTAAAACACACATTTAAAAAAAAAACTATAGCTACTTTGTAAAGGCACTTCTGATTCAGTGAAGAAAAGTGGCAATCGCAGTACAGGCATGAGTTACTTAATAATGGGGACACATTCTGAGAAATGCATCATTAGGTGATTCTGTCGTTGTGCAAAAACATAGACTGTACTTACACAAACCTAGATGGTTCAACCTATTATACACCTAAGCTACATGATATAGCCTATTGCTACTAGGCTACAAACCTGTACAGCCTTTTACTGTACTGAATTTGTGTATCTAACTATCTAAACATAGAAAAAGTAATGGTGTTTGGAGTACAACTTTATAACAGCTATGTCACTAGGCAATACGAATTTTTCAGTTCTATTATCATCTTAAGAGACCACCGTCTATACAGCTGGTCCATCACTGACTGAAACATCATTATGTGGTACATCATTGTGCATGCTTTCTCCTCTTGTTAAGTTTAAATTTGATTACTTATTTGCGAACGATGCTGTGAAAAATGCTCTTTGAGGAGGGGGTAATAATAGAAACTTCCTCATCAGGCGCAGTGGCTCACACCTCTAATCTCAGCACTTTGGAAGGCTGAGGCAAGAGCATTACCTGAGTCCAGAGGTTTGAGACCAGCCTGGGCAACTTGGCAAGACCTCACCTCTACATAAATTTAAAAATTAGCTGGGCATGATGGTGTGTGCCTGTGGTTCCAGCAACTTGGACAGCTGAGGTGGAAAGACTACCTAAGCCTAGCAAGTTGAGGATGCAGTAGCCGTGAGTGTGCCACTTGCAATCCAGCCTGGGTGACAAAGTGAGACTCTGATTCAAAAACAAACAAACAAGCAAACAAACAAACAAATAAATAATAGAAATTTCCCTTTCTGCAGGTTGAGGTAAACTTTATTTACTCTATATAAATATTTTCTCTCTCCCTCTCTCTCTCGATAGAGAGATATCAGTCTGAAAAACTTGCTAATAAAATATTATCATATACTGGACTTTATGCACTGAGAGAACACAAAGTTTGTGTTTTTCATAAACTTCTGTACAGCACAGAATAATAATATAAAAATAAAATAAAAGGTAGTGGTACAAAGCATATAAACCTGTTGATAGGACCCAGCCCAGACAATTCAAGAAGTCTGGAAGACCTGACTCAAATCACTGCCTTTTTTTGGATTGGCAGTAAGGAGGCTGGGTTTTTTCTATTCCTGTCTATCACTCACCAGCTTTCAGACTTTGGGTTAGACACTTAACAAAACAGTATTTCTAACTCAAGAAATCTATTTTAACCTTATAAGCCAGTGAAGGTTACCAATAAGTATGTGCTCAGTTTTTGACCACCTACCATGTGTTATATTTCATTTCATCCTTATGGTAACCAAGTAAGATGAGTTCTTATTTACTTTCACTTTACAGATGAGAAAACAATACTCAGAGGTGTTAAAGAAGGTGCTCATAGTCACACAACAATTAAGTACAGAATAAGGGGACAAGTTAGGATACTCTCCGTGAGTCCAGTGTTAAATCCAATGCACTTAACTTCAGTGAATATTGAGCCAATGGCTCTTCTACCCAGACCCAGTCCTGACAGCTGTATCTTGATATGGTTCATTTATTTCACAACTGTTTTATGCAGTCCTCAGGGAAGTCTGCTATCTAGCGGGAGCGGGAGGAGAATCTAGGGACTAGTCAATTAATCTTAAACCACTCCTCTGTGACTGCTTCTGTATATTCTCTTCATATTTGTATATTACTTATGGTCACACAAAGAATTTTCATGGCTATTTGATAATATGAAAATCCTGCCTCTCAAAGAAACATAAAGTAACATCAATCGAAAGGCCAGTGAGATTTAAAAGAATTAATGTACACAAGACTTGTGTTAAAAATTCCAAATATTAGCCAGGCTCAGTGGCTCAGCCTGTAATCCCAGCACTTTGGGAAACCGAGGCGAGTGGATTGCCTGAGCCGTGGGCTCGAGACCAGCCAGGGCACTTGGTGAGACCTTGTCTCTACAATAAAAATAAAAACAAAAAAATTAGCCAGGCGTGGTAGTACGCACCTGTAGTTTTGGCTACTTGGAAGGCTGAGACAGAAGGATCGACTGATCCCAGCAGGGTGACGCTGGGGTGGCCATGAGTGTGCCACGGCACTCCAGCCTGGGCAACAGAGTGAGACTCCAACTCAAAATAAATAAATAAATAAATAAATAAATAAATCCAAATATTTAAAAATCCATGTCATACAAAGAATGATTAAATGCTAAAAACTATCACAAAATATGACCTCAAGCACATTAGAATTACTGGCAGAACTTTTTTCTTTTAAAATGGATGTCTCTACTTCCTGAGATCTAGATATAGTAGTTCTGAACTGGGAACTAGAAATCTGATACACAACCCTGGTTAGCATTCACTACAAAGGCTTAGACTTCGTATTTCAAATGTATGTAATAATCTAGTACAGGAAGCTTTTCATTTATGCACGTGATATAAAGGTAACTGTCTGTCAATATCCTGAAAGATAGTATTTTTCTCTATTCCAAAAACCCATTTGTTTAAAATGTAATCAAAATATCCACATTCAAAATTCATGTACTATCCAAAGAAGGGTGATAAATATGTTTATTCATTCAACAAATATTTACCAATCACTTATAAGGTGCTATGTCAGGCAGTCACAGACACAAAAAGGACACCCATCCTAACATCCAGAACTTTTCAATCTAATAATTAAACAAATAGAATTAGATTCTAGAAATCAAGCCTATCCCCTAGTACACATAACTCTGAAAACAAATGGAAGACTTAATACAAGCCAATTTTCTACATTGTCAAGCTTGGGGAGAGATGGTATAGTAATGACAGTGTGGGAAAAGGCACATTTAATATAACAAGGTAACGATGGACTTCTCTGCTTATTTCTAAACCATGTGACTATTATTACAAATAGACAGTTCCCTGCATACAGTTTTTATGATCAATCAAAACACTTTTTAGGAAGGGCCACAACAGAAACCTTGGCATTAAACTACACAAGTCTAATGACTAAAAATTCCCACCTAAATGACTATTTAGGTATAACTTTTAGGATAAATGAGAAAATTTGAAGATGTGCACCAGCATATGTTATATTACTTAGACATTACAAACATGTTATTTCCTCAATATTTACATTTCAAAGCTTTTACAGCCAAAAGCACTCTACTCAATTCAAAAACTGACAGGCTTTAGTGAAGACAAATAAACCCTTTTGGACCATCAACTTTAGAGGTCAACATTAAATTCTGCTCTTCAATTTCAGCTCACAATCCAAACTGATCCTGCAATAAGAAAAGCTGTAGAAAACACAGGGGATTGTGCTTCCCTTTTAACCCCAGCTACCCTTTTCCCCAGCTTCCTATTCACAGGGGTAGGAAGGCATCTCGATTTCAGACAAAGGGAATAGATAAAAGGGGGATGCACATATTAGCAGAAACTCACACTCAGGCATTTGGGACCTGTAAAGATGCATTTTGCCAAAATACTTTCTTATAAAATTCAAGTAACTCAAATGAATTTTGTATGTTATGCTAGCACACACATACCCCTTTTCTCCTCTTTTTAATAGCAAATAATGTTTTTAAAACACAAGATTATACAGAAAACTATTTTCTTTGGCCAAGCCTGTCAGAAGAAGCCAGTTCTAATATGCTGCAGATGCAACATTTCTATTTAAAGAGTTACTTAAAAAACAGCATGAATTTGTGTGTGTGTGTGTGGGGGGGGGTGATTTCCTTTGTGCAATTGACAAGCTTTCAGTGGTGAAGGATATAAAAGCATTCCTGACACATGCTCCTGCAGGCTGATTTGCTTAAGGACATAGAATTTGCTTGGAGATGTCAACATCAAATGCAAACCTGATAATGGGTAACATTCAAATGAACATGAAACCTGATTACCTCTGATATCCCAGCATACATGTCATCAGCCCATGTGAAGGGTTAACAACAGGGGCTTCAGGATAAAGCTCAAAGGTATGCTTTTAGTCAATCTTGCCCCACAATGAAAGAGATTTTCCTCCAATTCTTTTTTGGTTTGTATTTGTTATTTTTTTCCTTAGAGGTAGCAGAGGAAAGGTGGAAATTCTAATTTCTAAAATCCATGTAATGTATTATAATTACCACCCCTGACCAAAAACGTAATTATTCATTTAAAACCCAAGTCTGAAAGCAAAACTGAATATCTCAAGGAATCAAGCACCTTGAATAAAAGGCACACAATTAAAACATTAACTTATACAAAAGAGATCTTTTACAAGCAACTAGTTCTAACATTTTGAATGTTTAATATTCTGTTTTCAACAAACTTTCAAAATACTTGATAAAATTATGCACTAAGCTGATCTGCCAACCTCATCCATGAGAAATTGCAAACAAATGGAACTAAAGTACCTGCAAATGCTTCCCTTGATTCTGATCCCATTTTGTTTCTCACTTAGGTTCTCACTTCATTAGCAGCATGAATTTATCCTTCATTCATAAGTGTGCTATGTTCCAATAATTACCACTATGTCCCCTAGCCAGACATAATAATAAATTTAAATTTAAATAATTACCACTTTTAGATTGTCATAGTCCTAGCTTTTGGCCGGGGGGGGGGAGTAGGATTAGGAATCATTTTCAGAATCTAATGAAAGTTAATGGATTCCCCTTCTTAAAAAGTGACATACACCCACAAACATGCACAAAATATTGCACACAATTTCAGCAATTTGCAGATCTGAAGCCGCTGATATCCACATGCAAAAGAATGAAGATGGATCCTTACCTTATACCATATATAAAAATCAACTCAAAATGGATTAAAGATCTAAACATAAGACCTGAAACAAAAAACTCCTAGAGGAAACATATGGGATAAGTTTCACGACATTGGATTTGGCAATTATTTCTTGGATATAATACCAAAATCACAGGCAACAATAGCAAAAATAGACAAATAGGATTTCATCAAACTTAAAAACTTTTGCACAGCAAAAGAAACAATCAACAGAGTGAAAAAGCTACTTATAGGATAGGGAAAAATACTTCAAAACCATGTATCTGGTAAATGGTTAATTTCTAGACTAGCTAAGGAGCACTGACAACACAACAACAGCAACAAAATAACCTGATTTAAAAATGGGCAAAGGACTTAAATAGATATTTCTCCAAAAAAAAAAAAGATATACAAATGGCCAAGAAGTATATGAAAAGATGCTCAACATCACTAATTATCAGGAAAATGTAGATCAAAACCACAATGAGATATCATCCCATATCCATTACGATGGCTACTATCAAAAAAACAAAACAAGTGCTGGCAAAAATGAGTAGAAATGGGAACGCTTGTGCACTGTTAGTGGGAATATAAAATGTTCCAGTCACTACAGAAAACAGGAAGAAGGCTCCTAAAATTAAAAACAGAATCATCATATAATCCAGCAATCCTTCTTCTTGGCATATATCCAAAAGATATATAAAAACAGGATCTCAAAGAGATATTTGCACACCCATGTTGATTACAGTATTATTCACAATAGCCAAGAGGTAGAAGCATCCATCTACAAAATAATATTTCTTTGTATGCATATACATACAACATATGTATGCATTGTATGTACGCATTATATGTATGCATATACATAAATAAAATATTATTCATCCTTAAAAAAGAAAATCTTGTTGTACGCTACATCATGGATGAACCTTGAGGACATCAAGCTAAGTGAAAAATTCTAGTAACAAAAGGATAAATACTGCATGATTAGACTTATATGAGGATTTTAAAGTAGTCAAACTCTTAGAAACAGAAAGTACAATGTGGTTACCAGGAGATGATAGGGAGGGGAAAATGGGGAGTGTTTTTCAGGGGGGAGAGTTTCATTTTTGCAAGACAGAGTTCTAGAAAAATGTGGCACAACAATGTGCATACAGTTAACACTACTATACTGTGCATTTAAAAATGGTCAAGTTGGTACATTTTATGTTTTTTTTTGTCCCCCCACAATAAAAAGAATACAAAAGAGCTGGGGTCTTTTTTGGGGAGGTCCTTTAATGCCTTCCTAGGGCTATAGGATAAACTTCATTCACGAACAATTGAAAGAATGGTATAACGAAGGTGTTCCAAACCAAGCATTTAATGACTGCTCTAAGTCTGGCACAGTACTATGTACACTAATGTATCACCTTGTTTAGTCTTCCAATAAGCCTATAAATGAGTGTAAAATAAAATGGAAAGTCGGTGATATTAGGTAGAAGGTGACCAACTATGAGAACAGTATAGTAATCCTGGCATAAGGAGATGACAGTAATACAATTTTACTGGTGCTGCAGCTGGAATGACCCCAAAGAAAATCTTCAAAAATTTCCTGGATCTGGACCAGGCTGATTTTCCTACTAAGAGAAAGATTTTGCGGGTTTTGGTTTGTCCTATGTAATTTCTTTCTTTTTTTTAAAATGGTAACATGATCATAAAATCCAGCAATCCCGCTCCTTGGTATTTACTTAAATGAGTTAAAAACTTATATCTACACAAAAATCTACACATGAACATTCATGGTAGCTTTGTTCATAATTACCAAACTTGAAAGCAACCATATGCCCTTCAACAGGTAAATAGATAAACAAACTGTGGTACATCCATAAAATGGAATATTTTTCAGTACTAAAAAAGTGAGTGACCAAGTCACTAAAAGAAATAGTCGGGCTCGGTGGCTCAGCCTGTAATCCCGTGCTTTGGGAGGCTGAGGTGAGTGGATTGCCTGAGCCTGTGGGTTCAAGACCCACCTGGGCAACTTGGTGAGACCTCATCTCTACAATAAATAAAAAAATTAAAAATGACTGACAGTGGTGGGAAAATATGGGGGAGGGGAGGGTGAGGGTGATGGGATTAATGGTAGTAAATATCTTTCTGGGGATGGTGAGACACCTCTTATCAACAAGGGTGCCTGAACGAAGCATATTTGTATACCTAACCCTTAAATGTACCCCACAATATCATAATAAAAAATACTGAATATTAAAAAAAAAAAATTAGCCAGGCGTGGTAGCGCGTGCCTGTAGTTCCAGCTACTTGGAAGGCTGAGGCGGAAGGATCGCCGGAGCCCAGCAGGTCGAGGCTGTGGTGGCCGGGAGCGTGCCACTGCACTCCAGTCTGGGTGACAGAGTGAGACTCCAACTCAAAAAAAAAAGTAGAAATAGGGGAATCTTTTAAAAGTTTTTTTTAGAGACAGAGTCTCACTCTGTCGCCCAGGCTGGTCTCCAGCTCCTGACCTCAAGCAATTCTCTCACCTTGGCTTCCCAAAGCACTGGGATTATAGGTGTGAGCCACTGCACCTGGACAGAAATAAAAGAATCATAAATGTACACTACTAGGTTAAAAAAGTCAA
>CAUYQG010032975.1:0-11073 GCA_963574415.1 Tarsius wallacei
GTATGTTTATCGCAGCATTGTTCACAATAGCAAGAACCTGGAAGCAACCATGCTGTCCATCAAAAGAGGACTGGATTAAAAAAATTGGTACATATACACGATGGAATACTATGCAGCCATAAAAAAGAACAAAATCATGAATTTCACAGCAACCTGGATGGAACTAGAGTCTATAATACTGAGTGATCTTTCACAGCAACAAAGATGTGAGTATCACATGTTCTCACTCATAAGTGGACCTTGAACATCGTATATATCATAATACTATAAGAAAAGGATTGACAGTAGTGGGAATCTATGGGAGGTGGACAGAGAGGGCAAGGATGGTGGGATTAATGGTAGTCAATAACTGTTTGGGGACAGAGGGACACCCCTTATCAACAAGGGTGCCTGAACGATGCATATTTGTATACCTAACCCTTAACTGTACCCTACAATTTTAAAATAAAAAATATGGTTAAAAAAATATATATATAGTTTAATATATATTTGCCTTTGTGGTTTCTTCCTTTATTTTCATGTTGAGAATAGCTACGTATCCTTGGTTAATATTGGAGAAACAATCAATCAATTTAATGTCTTCTCTAGTTCTGTTTTGTTTTATCTTTTTTTTTCTCACCAGTTTAATTGACCTGGAACTTTTCTTTGGCAAAAATTAATATTGAATTAATTTGTGTATAATGACATCTGGACAATATTGAATTTTTAATCAGTTTATTTATGCTTTCTTTTGTTTTTCACTAAGTTTTTCTCTTTTTTTTTTTTTTTGAGTTGGAGTCACTCTGTCGCACATTCACGGCCACTGCAGCCTCAACCTGCTGGACTCAAGCAATCCTTCTGCCTCTGCCTTCCAAGTAGCTGGAACTACAGGCACGTGCTACTACGCCTGGCTAATTTTTTGATTTATTGTAGAGATGAGGTCTCACAATGTTGCCCATGCTGCTTGAACCCGTGGGTTCATGCAATCCTCTTGCCTTGGCCTCCCAAAGTGCTGGGATTATAGGCTTGAGTCACCACGTCTGGCCCTCTCACTAAATTTTTATAGGTTTCCTCATGAGTTCTATGATTTCTTTAAAACTTTATCTCAAGATGTTATGTAGCCTGGATACTGTTTTTACAACAATTTTTTCTAGAATATAAGTAAGATATAAAATATATAGATATATCAGTTTATCAGAATCCCAAATTAATTTTAATTGGTTTTTACTCTTGTAGGTTATATAATAACTGTAGATTGTTTAAAAAGATGGTCATATCATCTAAAGAACATACTATATCTTCTTCCTTCCTGTTACAGATCATTGCTTCATTTTATAGTATAGGTAGAATCTTTCTTTTTCCTTTTAATAATTATTTCCCCTTAGGCAGAAAATTAGCTACAGTTGAGATAATTTACTCAAAAATAGTTATTCATCATTTAATTTGTGCCAGGTATTCTTGGATATTCTAAAGGAAGAGACAAAGAATAAACAACATAAATTAATTAATTTATTAAGTTAGTCAAGATAAACATTAAGGTTAAAAAGATATACAAGAAAGAGTGAAGTTTTGGTAGTATAGCCAGGGAAGAACTTACTGAAGGAAATATTTTTTGAATAAAAACTTTAAAGATGTGAAGGAGTGTGGCATGTTAATATCAGGGCAAAGAGCATTCCAGGAACTAAAAACAGATGCCAAGGCCCAAAGGTAGGAATTTGTCTAGTGTATTTAAAGAATAACATGAAGGCCAGCATGACTGACTCAGAAAATTGAAGATGAGATCTGAAACTTAATGAGCGATCAGACTAGGTAACCTCATTAGTCATAATAGTCTTTGGTTTTTATTCTGAGTTAAGTGGGAAATTGTTAAGAAAGCATTCTTGGCCGGCACGGTGTAACATGCCTCTTGTCTCAGCTACTCCAGAGAATGGCTCAAGATGTTACGTAACTCAGCCTGGCATGGTGGCTCACACATGTAATCCCGACACTTTGGGAGTTGGAAGTGAGAGGATTAACTGAATTCAGGGATTTGAAACTAACCTGAGCAACTTGGCAAGACCTCGTCTCCACAATAAATAAAAAAATTAGCTGGGCATGGTGGTACATGCCTATAGTTCCAGCTACTTGGAAGGCTGAGGCAGAAAGATCACTTGAGCCCAGCAGGTGGAGGCTGCTATGGCTGTGATAGTGCCAATGCACTCTAGCCTGGGTAACAGAGTGAGATTCACACACACACACACACACACACACACACACACACACACACACACACACACAATGTTATGTAACTCATCATAAGATCACTTGAGCCCAGGAGTTTGAGGATGCAGTGAGCTATGATTGTACCAACTGCGCTTCAACCTAGGGAACAAAGCAAGACCCTGTTTTTTGTTTGTTTGTTTGTTAAGGGTTATTGGATTATTAAATTTTTGTTTTCCAGGTGAAGTGGGGACCAAGGGGAAGTCCACACTTTACATGTATGATGACCACTTATGTCCCTAACCCTGAATTGTACCTCACATATTTAAAACAAAAAGTAAAATAAAAATAAAAGGGTTTTTTTTGTAAGTAGGAATAAATATTGAGTCAACTTTAAGATGATAGATTTTTATCATGAGAATTTGCACAAAAGACTGGCAGAATTCTTTATATCTGTTCTAGAGTAAAAACAAAAAGTGAAATTAAACTTTAAACAGGTTAGTATACATTGAAGACCTTTCACTATGACAAAATGCCGCACACTTTGGGGAAAACATCAGTGCATCCTCCTTAAGAATTGTCACCTAGTATTATTATTAATGCTTTTTGACTATAAGTTATTATATAGCAAGAGCATTGATGTAAGAGTCTATCCAATATGTGTAAGACACTCACATACGACTTTTAACATAGAATTAAACCTTATTAATCAATCATGGACATTATTCTTTAAATCTCCAGTCATGTAACTATAGGACATTTCCTTAATAGTTATATTAGCTTCACAGCTTATGTGCATTTGCTTGAGAGCAAATCTGAAGTACTTTGAAATATCAAAATGTGGGCAAGGGATCTAGTCTTTAGCACTAAAAAAAGTGCATGGTAAATCAGGAATACATAACCTCATTATTTTTAAAAATCTGCCCTCAAATTATAAGATTGAAGATCTCAAGAGAGAGAGAAAATTACAAGATTATCCATTTTTGAAAGCACAAAATTTTTCTAAGTTTTGTGTCTCTTGGAAATAATAAGGAATGATGTCAGATGAGTGTGTGTGTGAGAGAGAATGCACAATGTCATTTGGGCATTACATAATCTCTGCAGTATTGTATACCCATATATTCCATGGAATACGTTGCAACCAACTTCACAGATAAATATTTTAGGCCAAGGAAAATGAGAAGCAGTAGACTCATTTCTAGAATATCACAGAATATCTAATTTTCTTGGACAGCATTCTAGCTAGTGGTACCCAAGCCAGCCCGGATTGATGATTTGTAATGGTTGCTGTTCATTTTTTAAAGGTATGCCCTTGACCTGGATTTCATTTTAAAGTGTTTTACACTTTCAGGCATTTTGAATGAGTCACTTACCTTCTAGAAACAAGCAAAGTAAGAAAAGTCTGTTTGTAGTAGTCTTTATGAGACATAAAATACATTAAGAGGCACCAGCATCATCTGCTCTCTCATGTGGCAGGGCTTTTGCTGAAAGTGAGTCTAGGCTGAAAGTGACAAGAAGGATTTATCTCTTGGTCACTTATCCAATGTCAGATAAGAAATATCTTTAATTATGTAGGTATGCAGCAATTTATTGCATTGTAACTCCAAAAGAAAGTGGTTTGAGATAAACAACCTTCTCTTGCAATCAGCCTAAAAGAATAAAGAAACAAGTTAATATTTTTTATTTGTAAAAAGACTAACAAGAAAATAGATGATCACAAACAAGGGCATTTAGTCAAATTATATTTGCTAATATATTCAAGCATTTCAAATTTTGGTTGTACTTGTTCTTGTAAATCCAAGGTGACCAGCTCCATAGATGAAAGCCAAGTTCTTGTACACTGAACATGTTCACTGACCTGTGCTTTAATGTTAATGAAGCTTGGCATCTTGTGGATTTCTGTTGCTCTACTTGGTTTTTGAATAGTTTGAGGTTATTTTCTATGTGACCCCTTAGGATTGTAGACTTTAAAGGACTATGTAAGGCATTTTTTTTTTTTTTTACAATTTAGTGCTAACAATGGAAAAGACTTTCTGAGATAAGCAATTATGCAACAAATCATATCTTTTCCTTTTTCACTTTGAATATCAGGGAGCTTAAATATACAAGAGAAGCCCAGTTTTATATACGCTGCTAAGGTATACATATTAGAACTCTTTTCAGGTCTTGACTTTCCTTCTAATAGTTTTTTGTTTTTGATTTCTCAATTGTAATTCTATTTTCTTGTCTATTATTAGTTGCTGTCCCAAATTTGTATGTGCAAGTAAAGGTTGTATATAAATAGATGGATAATAAATGCTGTGTCTTCAAATTTTTTAACTTCTGTAGAAACTTTTCAAATTTGCTCTTACTCAGCCAATAAGAACATTCATAAAAAATTAAATTCACTGAAGACAGACAAACAATTGGTGTGAATTCCAAAGAATTAAATTAGAGGATTATAACAACTCAAAGCTGAAGTGTACCAACACTTTAAAATCAGCTCACAAAGAAGTTATAACTTATTATAACTTTTTATATTATTAAAAAGTTTTTTCAGAATCATATTTTGTAATCAGCAAGTATGTCACAAGGAACATAATAATGTTTTACTTGGAGGGGCACAACAATCTCTCATATAGCCTTTGAAATTTTGACAGAAATGTGATATATTTTTAGCATAATTTCCTTAATTTTTCTTTAAAATTTTTTTAAATTTAAAAAGTTTTTAATCATACAGTTGTGGAGTACAGGTAGGGATTTACTACATAAGTAGGTTGCATCCTGGTGAAACCTAGGCTTCTAGCTGGCTCCCTCTTTCCCCGATAGTGGATGAGGAACCCAGTGTGTTGCTATGTGCTCCTCCGTCCTCTAGCAGTGGCCAGCATTTACCCATCCAACAACTGTGCTAGTGTGATCAGTGATCAGGGCCTGTGAGAACATGTGATATTCAGTTCTTTTTTTCTGTGATAGTTTGCTAAGTATTATGATCTCCAGCTCCATTCAAGTTGCTGTGAAGGCCATGATTTTGTTCTTCTTTATGGCTACATAATATTAACAAAGGGATACCTTAAGAAATGTCTTTTGATCTTTGATTGTAAAATAATTAACATGATTTTAAAATCCAAAATTTGTATATTTAATAATTTCAAAGACAAGTCATTGACTATCCCTTATGAAACACCATTCCCTACAAA
This sequence comes from Tarsius wallacei, assembly GCA_963574415.1. NCBI lineage: Eukaryota > Metazoa > Chordata > Mammalia > Primates > Tarsiidae > Tarsius > Tarsius wallacei. The sequence goes on from CAUYQG010032975.1 coordinate 5,355, forward strand.
ATATTTGAAAAATAACTTTATTTGAATAATGTGTCCAATTTGAAATTATGCATTTCAGAAAACTCAAAGAGTGTCTAGGGAGCATTTAACATAATTGAGAGGTTGGAAAAATGGAAATGAGTTGTAATTATTTATTCTGAAAAGATACATTAGAAGGAGTTAATTAATAACTGTTTTTGATTTTTTAAAAAAAGCTTATTTATAAGGTGACATTTTCCTGCTCATCTATTGCTCATCTTCTCAGGTGTGGACTGAAGAAAGAAACGGACTATATTTGTTCTTAAGGAAGAATTCACACAAAGGGAAAATATTTAAAGTAAGATAGGTCAAATACCAATATAGGTTACAGAGGGTTGTTAGGTTGTTGTATTCTTAACCTTTAGGAAATCATGAAATTTCGATAGACAACTATGTGATTGAATGATTTAGACAATGGCACTTGTACTGAATCCCTAGAAAGGATGAAAATTGTGGTTAAAAAAAAATTATGGTTCAATGATTTTATTGACTCACACATAGCATATCCGACGAAGTATTGCAACTTCTTCCTAAATTAAGGACAGAGACAGATACTACATTTCTAAAAAATTCATTTATTACAAACAGTCATCTAATTTCTGTTTTTTTTTTTAATAAACTATGCTTTCCTCCAGTGAGATCCTATACCATGTTTTCTTTCACTAGGTAGTAATTTTTTTGACAGCTGAGATCATGAGGAAAATTATTTGTATTCCCAGAACCTAACACAATGCTTCATATGATGCCAGAAATTAAGATGTGATAGATTACTGGATAACACAAGAAAGCAAAAAAGAAAGAAGAAACAATTTCTCTTTCTGGCTCATGTCTTAAAAAGCTGGCCCCGTAATTCTGGCTTGTATCCATAAGGTGGCAAAAGTGTGCCACTGCCAAGAAACCCATTCTTTCTTTCAATCATCTTACACATATTTCCCATTTCCTTTTCCCCAGCGTCGTCACCTTTCCTGAGTTCTAGTAACTAGAGAGTGTAGTGAATAATCTGAAAAGCATTTAATACAATAAATATTTTTTGATCAAAGGAATGAACTCTAAGAAAATGAAATGTATTGCTGCTATAATTGGAACATTCTCTGACTATTTTTTATGTCATATTCTTGCTTTTTAGATGACAGATGCACAATTTCTCCAGAGAGTCCTAATTTCAAATTAATCTAATGTAAGTACTGGAATTTAGCTGAAGATATTCCTTCACTTTCATTGTTCCTTTTTTCTAAAGTCTATGTAAATTTTCTCTTGGTGATGAGGCAAAGACACTTCCATTATTATAGAAATTGTTATCACTCATTGTAGCCCCATGAGATGTCTCTTGCTTCATCTTTTGCTTTTACATTGATTGAATAAGTAAATTCACTTTTTAAAGGTGAGAAAATTGAGTTACCAAACATTTAAAGAATTTGCTCAATGCTACATTGAAAGTATGGGAAGAATTAAGGATTTGCATCTAATTTTGAGTTCTTCTATCTTTGAACCCACCCACAGAACGTGTTATTCATGTTGAACAAATATATGTATAAATTTGCTTAAGTCACAGATTTTCTTTTATTTCAATTTATAGTCATTTTTGAGAGGACCCAGTTGAGTTCATATTTATTAGTTGAGTTCTTATCACAAGGTATTATAATTGTTCATCTACTTGTCTGTTTAATCAAAAGATTGAGTTCTCTGAGGGCAAAGATTAGATCTTTTATCTTTGTATTCCCAACTTCTGGTAAATTGTATGATAGATATTTGTCAAATAATTGAATAAAAAGTGTTCCCTCACCAAAGGGTCAAAATTCCTTTTTTTCTAATCCTCTTTTCCATGGTAAGTCTCAGAAATATTTTTCTTAAAGGCAGAAAATTCCTGCAGCAGGTACTGTTGGTTATGAATATTCCTTTCGTCTTTGAATTTAGGTTTTGTCTTGGTGTCAAGATACTTCGTGTTTCAGGGCAGTTTGAACCAGAGAGAGAACAGTTAAGGTCATTCTATTCACTTGTCAGTGGTTGGGTTAGGAGTATGTTTGTGATGCAATGCAAAGTGAGGTAAAGTCTGTTGGGAGTTTACCGGAAGGCTTATTCTTGCGTTTAAAAAGCAAAAGAGTTAATTTTTGTATATGATAATATGTAAGGGTCCAGTTTCATTCTTCTGCATGTGATTAGGCAATTTTCCCAGCACTGTTTGCTAAATATGGTTGCTTTTTCCAAGTGTTTGTTATTGATGGCTTTGCCAAAGATGATTTGGTTGAGGGACTATGCTTTTATTTCCGGATTCTCTGATCTGTTTCATTGGTCTATGTGCCTATTCTTGTTCCAGTGCCATGCCTCCTTGGTTACTGTAGCCTTGTAATAAGGTTTAAAGTCTGGAAGTGTGACGCCTTCAGCTTTCTTCCTTTTGCCGAGGATTGCTTTAGTTATTTGTGCTCTTTTTGCTCTCATATGAATTTTATGTATTGTCTTTTCAAGGCCTGTGAAAAATGATGTTGTCAATTTGATAGTGATTGCGTTGAATCTGTAGATTGCCTTAGGTAGAATGGACATATTGACAATCTTGATTTTTCCAATCCATGAGTAAGGGATGTTTTTTCTATTTGCTTGTATGATCCTTAATATTTTTTGGAGCGGTATTTTGTAGTTTGCATTGTAAACATCTTTCACTTCTTTGGTTAGGTGGATACCAAGGTATTTCATTTTTTGCAGCTACTGTGAATGCAATTGTGTTTTTTATTTGGTTCTTAACCTGTTTGTTGTTGGTGTATAAAAATGCAAATGTCTTTTGCATGTTGATTTTGTATCCTGAGACTTTACTGAAGTCGTTTATCAGTGTGAGGAAGTTTTTGACAGACTCTCTAAGATTTTCTAAGTAAAGAACCCTATCATCTGCAAAAAGGGATAACTCCCTTCTAAATATCAGAGTAGGCAATACATTCATGGCCAAGTCCTCAAAAGAAAATGCAACAAGAGCTAAGATAGGCGAAAACTTATCAAACTGAAAAGTTTTTGCACAGCAAAAGAAGCCATCAGGAGAGTAAAGAGACAACCCACAGAATGGGAAAAAAAATTTTGCAAGCTATGCATATGACAAAGGCCTAAAATATAGAATCTACAAGGAATGTAAACAAAGTGAGAGAAACAAACAAACAAACAAACGAACAAATGACCCCATTAAAAAATGGGCAAAGGACATGAACAGACACTTCTAAAAGGATGACATATCAGCAACCAACAGACACATGAAAACATGTTCAGCCTCACTAAACATCAGAAAAATGCAAATCAAAACTACAATTAGATATTGCCTAACACTGGTAAAGATGGCTACAATTAATAAGTTAAAAAATAACAAGTGCTGGCATGACTGTTGAGAAAAAGGGGTTGCTTCTACCTTGCTAATTGGAATGTAAGTTAATCAACCTCCATAGAAAGCAGCGTGGCAATTTCTAAAAAAACGGAAAATTAAGCTTCCATATGATCCAGCTAGCCCTCTCTTCTGAGAATACACCTAGAGGAACATAAAGTACTCTATGAAAAAGACACCTGCACATTCATGTTTACTGCAACACTACTCAAGATAGCAAAAACTTAGAACCAACTCAGGTGCCCATAGAAAGTGGACTAGATAAAGAAAATGTGGTACATATACACAATGACCATAAAGAAGAACAAAATCATGGCCTTTGCAGCAACTTGGATGCAGCTGGAGACCATTGTATTAAGTGAACTATCACAGAAGCAAAGAACTGAATACCACAGGTTCTCACTCATAAAAAAGCCCGAACACTGGTCACACTAGCACATAGGTGGAATCAGCAGACACTGGGCTCCTTTGAGGGAGGGAGGGAGAGGGAAAAGAGGGAGGGGGTTATATGGCAACACACTGAGTACTTGGTCCACTATAGGGGAAGAGAGAGCCAACTGGAAGCCTAAACTTCACCAGCATGCAACCTACCTATGTAGTAAATCCCCACCAACACCTTAACAACTCTAAAATTTAATAAATAAATAAATAGATAAATAAATAAATAGAAAAAATATTCATGTGCTTCTGCTATTGTTTTGGTGTGAGGATATGATGGTTGGAGCCACTTCAAGTATTTAAAGGACAAAAACTAAAATAATATAATGGTAGAGCTGAAAGATGGAGGAACTTGACTTTAATCTAAGCTTCTGAATGAATAGTCTTAAAAACGTCCTCATCCTTTGCGTTGGAATAGATCATTTAATCAGAACAATTACCATATCTGCCCTGCCAGTTGTTTATCTCAGTTTATTATAAATTATCCTCTACGATCAAATGTGGGTCCAGTTGTGATGTATAGGCTCCAAGCCTTAAGAGAAGGTCCCTCCTCCTAACTGGCAGTCAGGGACATCTATGGTTGTTAGGAAAATCCAGATGCCATTCACTTCTAGCAGATTCACCTGCTCCATATGAGTCTGGAATATACTTCAAACAACTACTTGTCCACCTATGTTAGGCCAATATAGTGACATGATATCTGTGGTTTGCTGGTAAAACTTTAACAACTAGCTTATAATATAAATATATAATTTACTGAAATTATATTTGCATAAATTGATTTTTAACAATAGCTGTGTTTAACAACCAGCTTGCAAAATTCCTGAAAATACAATAATCAGTTCTTTTTTTTATTGTAAAGATGTGGGATGGAATTCAGGGTTAGGTATACAAACATTGACCATGCAGGTACCCCTGTTAAAGAGGTATTCCCCTCCCTCCCCTAACAGTTTCCCTCAACTGCCAATCCTACCCCCTCCCCCAGACAGTTTTCCATTACTGCCAATCACTTTCTCATAGCATTATAATTGCTCAAGGTCCTCTTATGAGTGAGAACATATGGAATTCTGTTCTTTGTTTCTGTGATAAATCACTGAGTATGATCAACTCCAAATCCATCCGTTGCTGCGAAGTCCATATATTTGTCATTCTTTATGGCTGCATAATATTCCATTTTATATATATGTACCACTTTTTTTTTTTAATCCAGTCCGGCTTCCCATTCTGTGGGCTGTCTCCCTGCTCTTTTGATGGTTTCTTTTGCTTTGCAGAAGCTTGTTAATTTGATGCGGTTCCACTTATCTATAGAGCTGCAATAAACATACGTGTGCAGGTATCTTCTTTGTAGAATAATTTGAGTTCCTCCCAGTATAGTCCCAATAGGGGATGCTGGGTCATATGGAAGGTCAATTTGTAGTTCTTTCAGAAATCTCCAGGCTGTTTTCAAAAGAGGTTGTACACGTTTGCATTCCCACCAGCAGTGTAGACACATTCCTTTTTCTCCACATCCTTGCCAGCATCTGTTGTTGTTTGTTTTATTAATGATGGCCATTCTTACAGGGGTTATGTGGTATCTCAGTGTGGTTTTGATTTGCATTTCTCTGATGATGAGTGAGGCTGAGCACTTTCTCATGTGTCTGTTGACTGCCCATATATCTATCTTCTTTTGAGAAGTGTCTATTCATGTCTTTTGTCCACTTTTTAAAGGGGCTGCTTATTTTTTTTCCTTTGGTGCGTTTCAGTTCCTTGTAGATCCTAAATGTTAGACCTTTGTCAGATATACAGTTGGCAAATATTTTTTTCCCATTCTGTGGGCTGTCTCCCTGCTCTTTTGATGGTTTCTTTTGCTTTGCAGAAGAACGTTAGTTTGATGAGGTCCCACTTGTCCTATTTTTTATGGTGTGGGCA
>CAUYQG010032976.1:0-21851 GCA_963574415.1 Tarsius wallacei
CTGTAGTTCCAGCGACTTGGAAGGCTGAGGCGGAAGGATCGCCGGAGCCCAGCAGGTCGAGGCTGCGGTGGCCGGGAGCGGCCACTGCACTCCAGTCTGGGCGACAGAGTGAGACTCCAACTCAAAAAAAAAAAAAAAAAAAAAAAGTATATCACTTCAGCTGCTATCAATAAAATAAACTAGAAGGAAATAAAGCAGGAAGATCAGAGAAGACGGTAATTTCTGTGGTAGAAATAATGAAGATGGTGGCTTGGACAGGATGTTGTAAAAAAGTATGATAAAGATAATGGGCTTATTTGGTAAATATTTTAAAGGTATATTATGATATTTATTGATTGTATTTAGGGGGTAACGAAAATTAAGAAGCAAGTATAACTCTTCTTTTTTTATTGTTCAAACAACTATTGAGACTTCTTTACTGAGAAGACAACTGGCAAATGAGTGTATTTTACATGTGTTACATATAAAATTATTTGTGTATTATCAAAGAAAGATACTAGAGCCAATTGATATATGCTCTTTGTTTTTCAAGTACGTAGACTAAAAACAAAATAAGAGGTGTAAACTTCCCATATTGATTAGACAAAAATATAACTTTTGGACAAATAGAAGTTTAAAGAATTCTCAAAAAAAGACCTTAGGATCCTAATTTTCAGGGATACCAGTTTAAAAACAGAAATGCTATTGATTAAGATAAGCTTGAACAGGTGGCCTGAGTTATTGAAAAATAGAATGATATGGCATGCACACCATTAGAGAAGTCACAAAGCTGAAGACTGAAAACAATTTTAGAGAAGACCAAAAATTGGGGGTGCATGCTTATAGCCTAAATTATTTATGAAAAATCCCCAGAGTCAGAGGCAAGATGGCGATGAAACCAGTGGGAGCATAAAAGTTGCTGCAAAGGCAAGTGTCCATAGAGACCGTCTCCGTGAGTGGGTAAGTGCAGCTGGGTGAGTGAAAGTCTGAGGGGAGACTCGGGATCAAGCACCCGGAGCTCCCCTCCAGAGGTGGGTGCCACCCACCGCTGCCTTGAGATCGGAGCCCTCTGCATGTAGGAAAGGGATTGGCAGTAGTTGGGGGGGAGGGGGCACACTTGTTCAATAAGGGTACCTGATAACAAACCAGGTGAAGTGGGGACCAAAGCAAGACCCACACTGTTCCTCTACAATGATCATTTGTATACTTAACCCTGAATTGTACCCTAAACTTTTAAAATAGAAACCTATCTATTCAATAAATAAATAAAAGAAAAATCCCCAACATAATAGGTGACTGTCTACACAATGCTCAGCTGTCTATGGTAGATTGCCAAACCTGTCAATGGTCAAAAATATAATTTCATGAACACATCTGTTGTTAGGTATGCAAATCCAAACTCCTCATAATATATTCATAATGATATAATAAAGGTATTTCTTTTGTATAAACATGACCATTTAAAAGTCTTCCATTTTGAATGGCAGAAGGTGGAAAAGGCATAAATTTGCCTGAATTCCTATACAGTGTTGTTTTTACAATTACCCTCAGGCTTCTTAGGAGTTGTAAGTCTGTATGAGAATACGTGTTCTATAAAAATTGAAACTATTTATTTCTCTTATTTAGTGCTTGGCTGATGTATTTAAAACAAGTCAAATATTCTGCAAAGAGAAGTTCAAAGGCATTGATGCTATTTATAGACCACATTTACCTTATTATAATAAAGTGTCATATATGTTTATTTTGCTTTAATAAATGAATTTATTGACTGTTTACTCAAAGAAGCATAAGATCCATCGTCTACCATCAAAATGATTGTTATGTCACAAAATTATACTGTAATTACCAAGACACCCTCTGAAATCTAGTGTAATAAAAATTAGCTGGAGAAATTAGGAAGACAAAGGAAGGTATTTTGTACCAGAAGCTAACAGTTAGTTAACCCACATAGCTTTGAGTAGTTAGTAGTATACATTTTTTTCTTCTACATGAAATGTTATGCTGTGGAACTGCATCATATTTTCCAAAAATAATTCCCCAGCGCACACAGACATACACCCCACAGTCATTTGCCCCGCAAGTCTCCTTGTTGACAGAGTGGGAGAAAGAATTGGAGCTTCAAGTAAATGTGAGTGCTCATTCATGCCAACCAATGAAGGGTATTTATTGCCTAGGATGGATTTTCAGTGAAAATTCTGATTGTGATTGCGGCAGTAAGCAGATATTGAGCAAAGCAATTTTTCATGAAAGTATTTTGCCAATTTTTGACACACTGCTCTCCAAAAAGCCTACATCACTTTTATTTTTGAGTTCCAATTGGATGTTCTCAGGATTACACCAAAAACCGAACTACAATTCAATGAGTAACAATTCCCCTGGAATCACTGAGGACGGGGCACTAAAGTCACATTTGTAAACCAGAAAAAATGAAGTCCAAAGAAGCAAACTAAAGAATGCCTTTCTATTTGGAAATATTTGTCAAATATTTGTTTTTCATAAGAAGTCCCAAATATGGAAACCAAATGAAGTATGCCAGAAGACTGCACCTTTCAATTAACTTAGAGAAAAACATACGATTTAGTAACCATCCTTCATCAGGTACTCTTCAGTTTAGTTTTCAGTTTTGGAGAGGAAAATAGACAGGGTAATATGGTAAGTATATGTGTTGATATAATTACAAGAGGGAAAGAAGAGGACGACAGAAAGAATAGACTCAGACTAAGAGATCAGAAAGTCTCCAGTGACAAGGAGATTCTTGAGCTGAGTGTAGAGTGTAAAAGATAAGGACAAGTTACAGTAAGTGGAGGGAGGGTATTCCCAGCAGAAAAAATCATCACATGAGAAGACTATGTAAAAATTTAAAATATTTCATAGGAGACACTTCTACCCAATATTTATACAGAACTTGGTAGAAAGTGAGCATTTATTTTAAATTCATGAATTAATCACCTACATATGGCAATCAGTTGAATCAACTCTAAAAATTAGTGTATTGAGCAACCTTTTGCATTCGGCTCAGCCATACCACCCAGGTCTGTGGGCTGACTTGCAACTTAGGGAGAGAGCATCCACACTGAGTGAAGCAAGATCCTGAAGTTATTAACATGCAGTTGCAGTAGCATTTGACCTTCTCCAATCACAAGGCGAAAATATACTATGTTGTGACACGCATATATTCAGCAGAGATCTTCAAACCTGAACTGACATTTTAGAGGCCAACTAAACATACATTAAAACCTAAAATGTCCATGTCCCCTGATTCTGAAACTTTTTCTTAACTTTTTCCCTTACCACAGAGGTAGAATGAAAATGAGATTTCCTCATAATAAACCAATCAATAAGCACGAATGCAGGACTGTGCCAGACAGTATGAAGTATTCAAGAGAAGTTAAATGTGTTCTCCCTAGCTTTTACTTTGTAATTTATGGAGGCATAGGTTGCAGACCACTATAAGATAGGATAAAATCAAATATAAAATTTTGTGATACAGAGATTGAAAGCTGTCAAACTAGAGAAGAACTGAAATGATTGTAAGTTAAAAATAACGTAAAATGTTTCTAGAAGATGTGGATTTTTTATAAGGCCTATGCTGTATGAGAAAAGCACATACTGCATATTGAGAACAAGTGAGAGAAAAAAAATGCTGATTTAAAAACAGGAAGTTGATCACAAAACATTCAGAAAAATCACATCATGTTGATGATAACACATTACTAAACGTCAGTAAATTTATTTTGCAAACATGCTAAACTGAGATCTTGGAACAATTGTCAGGGAGAAATAATTCATCTGAGAAAAAAATTCTTTTATCTGGGAAAATTTATTCTGACTGTTAATAACTAGAGTATCTTCCCTTACGGACATTGTACTATAAAAAAGAAATGAGCAACAGAAAACATCAAATGTTACAGTTTACTTCCTTCCAACATCTATAAAAGGTACACTCACAGAGATTATAGAGACTTCATATAGAAAGATTAAGTAAAATGTATCATTAAGATACACTCGACCCAGCTGCATTTCGTCACTCAGTTGAGTGGCAGAAATTCAGTTATCTTTCAACCTTACTAAAGGAAAATATGCATGAGGTTAAGAGAATTGTAAAGAGAAAAATGTCACTGCTGCCAAGATGGACCAAATCCTGCATCCCAAATAGTTTTTGTGGAGAGAAGAGAGACCCAGTAAATAAACCAGATGAAGATCTTTTTGTCAGCCTTTTGTTAGTCAGTCAAGTATTTATTAAGCACCTACTATATGTTATGTACTATTCTAGGCATGGAGAACACAGTTGTGAATAAATAAGAAGTCAAGCCTTCAGAGCACATGCAGTTTAACAAAGGGAGCAAACTGTAAACAAAGTTTGACAAAGAAAGAAAGCAATAAAAAAAATCATAAGTGGACCCTGAACATTTACCATCATACTATAAGAATGGGATTGGTAGTAGCCAGAAACTGCCAGGGGTCGGGGGAGGGGAGCACATGACATCAATAAGTGTACCTGCTCTCAAACCAGGCAAAGTGGGGACTAATGGGAAGCCCAAACTTTACCTGTACAATGACCACTTGTATACCTAATTCTAAATTATACCCCACATCTTTAATAAATAATATAAAATAAATTTTTTAAAAGATTAAAAACTGATAGGCCTTAAGAAGGTAGACTAATTTAGGAAACAGTGACAAAAAAAAAAACATCTTAAGGAGAATGAATGGGAAGATCTTGAAGTTACATTGATATTGCAGAAAACAGGATCTCATATATAGAAAAACCTGGAGACTCTATCAAAACATTCTTAAAACTAACAAACAAATTCAATAAAGTGGCAGAATACAAAATCAACAAACAAAAATTGGTAGTGTTTCTACACACAAACAAAACAAGCAAATGGTGTTTCTATACACAAACCTAGCTAAAAAAAGAAATGAGAAAAGCAATCCTATTTACGATAGCTAGAATAAATACCTAGGAATAAATGTAAGCAATAAGGGAATAGATCTCTACAAAGAAAACTACAAAACACCAATGAAATAAATTGAAGAGGATGCAAACAAAGAGAAAACATTCCCATGCTAACGGGTCAAAATAATTAAAATGGGTAAAATGACCATTCTAACCAAAGCAATCTAGAGGTTCAACGCAACCCATATCAAAATGTCAATGATGTTCCTCAAAGAATTAGAAATCAAATTTCAAAATTTGTAGAGAACCACAAAAAGACCCCAAATAGCCAAAGCAATTCTGAGCAAAATGAATAAAGGGAGAGACATCATGCTACTAGATATTAAAATGTACTACAAAGCTATAGTAACCAAAACAGCATGATACTGGTCTAACAACAGAAATGTAGACCAGTGGAATAAAAGAGGGTACTCAGAAATTAATCCAGTTATCTACAGTCAACTGATTTTTGGCAAAGACGCCAAGAACCTACAGTGGGGAAAAGACAGTCTCTTCAATAAATGGCTCTGGGACAACTAGGTATCTACATTCAGAAGAATAAAACTAGTTCCCCATTTCTCACCCTATACAAAAACCCACTCAAAATAAATCAAAGACATAAATATAAGACCTGAAACTAAAAAACTACTATTAGAAGAAAACATAAACAAAATTATTTAGGACATTGATCTGTGCAAAGATTTTATGAATACAAACTCAAAAGCACACGCAACAAAAGCAAAAATAAACTAATAGGATTACACAAAACTACAAAGCTTCTGCTCAGCAAAGGAAAAAATCTACAAAGTGAAGAAGAAACCTCCAGAATGGGATAAAGTATTCATAATCTATTCACCCAAATGGACTAATATCCAGACATGCAAGAAACTCAAACAGCCCAACAACAACAAAATTTTTTTTTTAAAAACACACCATTTGATGTGAAAATAATTAAATGATCCAAACAGATATTTCTTTAAGAAATTCATACAAATGTTCAAAAAATTTATGAAAAAAATGTTCAACATCATGAATCATCAGATAATTCAAGCCAAAACCATAATGAGGTATCCTTTCACTCCTTTTAAAATTGCAAATCAAAGACAAAAAAAAAAAAAAACACTAACAAATGCTGATTAGGATATGGAGAAAATGGAACTCTAATACACTGTTGTTGTGGAATGTAAACTAGTACAGCCACTATGGAAAACAGTACGAAATTTCCTTTAACAACTATAAATAGAACTACCATATGATTCACCAATCCCATTACTGTACATGTATCCAAAGAAAAAGAAATTAGGACATTGAAGGAACACCTGCACCCTCATGTCTATTTCAGTACTATTCACAATAGCCAAGATATGAAATCAACATAGGTGTCCAAAGACTGGTGAATGGATAAAGATAATGTGTCATGTGTGCACAATGGAATATTATTCATCCATTAAAAAGAATAAATGCTGTCATTTGCATCAACATGGATGGAGCTGAAGGGCATTATGTTAGGTAAAATAAGTCAGGAATAGAAAGTTAACGACTATATGCTCTCACTCATACGTGGAAGTTAAAACATGGTTGAGCTCATAAAAGTAAAAACTAGAACAGATAATACTAGAGGCTGTAAAGGGTAGGGGGAGATTTGTTAAAGGATATAAAATTGTAAGTAGATAGGAATAATAAATATGCTCCAGTATTCTATAGCAATGTAGGATGACTATAGTTTATACTAATACATAGTTTCAATTTGTCAGAAGAATATTGCATGTTACTAACCCATACTATAAAACGAGAAAGGTTTGAGATGATGGATTTGCTAATTACCCTGATCTGATCACCATAAATTATATGTATCACAATATAACTATGTACCCCATAAATATGTACAGTCATGTATCAATTATTTATTTATTCACTCATTTATTTTGAAACACCTAAATTATGGGAAGAACTCAGCTATGGTAGGTCTCTGGGAGCCATATTCATAGCAGAAGGAGAGTCGTTTTTCTACTTAGTTGTTCATAATTTTTTCAAACAAACAAACAATAGCAAAATACATTTATCAAGCTCTTTATATACCCAGGTATCATTCTAGAATATTAGAAAACAACTATAAATAAAGTCACCAACAAAATCATCACCTAATAGAGAAATAAATGTTCAAAAAAATTGGAAAAAGTGAGGCAGCAAAAAAAAATATTTTGGTTCCAAGGATCATACAATCAGTGTTATAAACTAATTTTTTTTTAAAGCGTCAGGATGTATATGTTAATGAATAATCACAAAGTTCACAAAGCTCAACCATTCTTAACCTGTGTTGCCTCTTCTATTGCCCCTGTTTGCTTGTCTATGTAACTTTGGAAAACTATTTTTTTAGTTTGTCTTTTAAACATTTTATTGTAAGTCTAGGTGCGGTGACTCATGTGTATAATCCCAGCACTTTGGGAGGCCAAGGTGAGAGGATTGCCTGAGCCCGTGGATTCGAGACCAGCCGGGGCAAGTTGGCAAGACCGCATCTCTACAACAAACCAAAAATATTAGCCAGGTGTGGTAGCGCAGGTCTGCAGTTTCAGCTACTTGAAAGGCTAAGGCAGAAGCATGGCCTAAGCCCAGCAGGTCACGGCTGCAGTGGCTGTTAGCATGCCATTGCACTCCAGCCTGGGAGACAGAATGAGACTCCAAGTCAAAAAAAAAAAAAATTATTGTAGTACAGTCTCTGTACATTAAAAGCACCCATTTTATGTATATATTTTGACAAGTTTTGGTCATAACAATCAAGTCAGTCAACAACTCTACCTCTGCCTAAAAGCTTCCTCATTACTCTTTGTATCAGTGCATCCCTACACTAGAAACTCCCAGGCAATAAATTTTCTGTGTTTTAAACATGCATTGCAATTTTTGTCTGAAAAATGATACATAATTGCTAACAAATAATACACGGTAGCTATTCTGTATTCAGTTATGTTTTTATGATTTTTTTTTTTTTCTTTTAGCAGTAATTTAACTAGTCTGCACTCAAATAGCAAACTCTTCTTTACTGCCTCATTCAGCTACACTAGCTCAGTTCTTTCGGCTTCCAGCTAATTGCTTTTTTTTTTTTTTTTTTTACTACTCCGCATTCCTCTCACTCCCAAACCCCTACCACCACCCATATCCTCTGAACCTGTGAAGTGTGATGGTTCATCAAGTATTTGAGAAGTTGGTATTCATTCTTGGAAACTCATTTTTGTTTTGGTGTGTGGTTTTCTTGTTTCCTACTTCTCCTCTAAATTTTCAGCAGCTCTTGGCAGCTCCAAGCTCTATTCCTTGACACTGCAAGTCAGTAATGCATTTTCTAATGCCCAACGTGTTCATAGGTTAAAGAATCCCATAATGAAAAGTGAGCAGACTCACAAATCTCACCCAGGGTTGTACATTCTTTTAATGGTGACCTCTTCTGCTGGTTTCTTCCTGCCTTTTAACAAAACTGCCAGGAGAGTCCCTCATGCACATGTTAGTTTAAGAGACATCCAGGGGTTATATCCAGATTTGGGGTCTATTTCCCTTCTGTCTCTCGTTTCTGTAATACAACCTGTAAATTTTCATCTTTTCTGCCAGCTCTAACCTCTTTCCTCTACCATTCTAGCCAGTTAGGCTGCAATTATTTTTCAGGTGAAGCTGTGAGGAATTGTGTAGTGCCCTCAAGCAATGCAGTAACAAACTCATGATAGTTATGTGTTAGAATCATAATCTTTCAAGAGTAAAATTTGCTTTGATTTCTGCCTGCTTTATGACTCTTTTCAGAGCCTTCAAATTGGTGATGTAATTATTGGTTTTAATATTTTCTCCCTATTTAATAACTGTAATTCACAGGAAGGCTCATTCAAGAAAGGTACTGTTCCATTACCAAAATTCAGAACCAGGATGAACCTTTTTTTTTTTTTTCAGTACCAATAAGTATTTATTTTCCCTGGGAAAGGGAGAAGGGAAGAGAAAAAGTCAACATGTATGTTAGAAAATGATTAGAAAAAGAGAAAGGAAGTACCCAGTACAGCAAAATCAACTACCAAACACACCCCAGTGATGGGTTCACCATAACCCAAAGGGCTCAGCCTCCTGCAGTTCAGAAATGAGGGGAAGAAATCAGGAATCCCACTCTTGACCAATATGAATTTATTTTCTCCCTTAGATAACTGCAGCTTGGGTCTCACTTTCTCTTGGATGCCAACTGCACTAGCTGTGTGCTAATGACATATCGTGTGCATTTTAACTTTTTTCTTAATATAAATATTCTGGTTTTGTATTTTTGTATATTTTAATCTAAAGTCATCATTCCTGCACTGTGTTCTCCGGTACATAAGCAATCTCAGGAATAAGTCAGCAGCTGCTCCAGGTCCGCACAGCAGGTATACTTTGTGCTGTTGTTTTTATCACTATGGAGAGCAACTTTGTGGCATGTATAGCCTATTGAACTACCTTATTTTTGCTGATTTGAGCTGGCTTTTCTGCCATAGTGTCCTCCTGAAATTCCCTCCACCTTGAAATGTTTCCTAGGAGACTAGGCTTTGACTGGGTTGCCCCATGACTTGGTCTCCTTCTACTGGAAGATTGGGAATAATTCTAAACATGAATAGGTGGTGCAGAGTGGCTAAGAGAGGCTGGGTCAGTTTAAAGACCCAGAGTGAAAGTCAAGGATTAACTCTTAATAAAAGGTTACTAAAACCAAATAAGAAAGTAGAAAATTAGACAGTAATTTTTTTGAGATTAGAGTTTCTGGCTAATTTGTCTACATCTGAAAAATATATCACCATATTTGGAAAATGTACACTCACTAAATGGTATGAAACCTTAATTTAGTATCACATAGCTACACAGGATCATCAGATTCCATTAAGTAGACAGTATAAGGAGGGGAAATCAGTGTTAACAATATTTCTCTAACAACTGCCACTCAAATAAAAGGAGACAGAAGTTGATGGAGAGAAAGTTGACTGGGTTCATGTAGATCAATTGTAATATATGTTTAAATCTTCTAAGTGATTTAATTAGAATTGCAACAATTAATATTTATTCAGTGCTTACAATGTGCTAGACACTGTAAACAAAACACTTAACACACATGACTTATGTTAATCTTAAAAACAAATGTGAACTAGGGTATTTTTTTTTCTGCTTACAAGTAAATAAATTTAAGAAAGATTAAGATTAATCAACTTTCTGAGGGTCACTAGTAAATACTAAAGTCAAGAATTGAATCCAGGAAACTCTGATTCCAAAGACTGTATTCTTAACTACACTGGTAATTTTTTAAGCAGATGTTTGTCAAATAAGTCAATATAGTCTGTAGGAAGAACCCTTTATAAATGTGCATAAGCATACTTATAAGAAAGAGGATTGAAAGCTGTGCTATATAAAGACCTATTACAGATAAATTTTTTAAATGAAAAAGGAAAAATATTTGAGTGAAAACAATTTTCAAAGAATATAGACTGCAAGTTGATGTGAAGACAAAATTACTCCAATACATACTGTTTATTTAAATACATAATTATTAAAATAAATGTAAAAGAAAAATAACCAAAAATTATAATATTTACAAAGATTAATATATAGATAAATGCCCAGTATTAAATAAATACAAATGCATTCTCATATGTTTTATGGTGTTTATTTTTTAGTGATTTCTTCTGAAAAAAATTTTGGTAATATACAAGCCTGAAAATATTCATTTGCGTTGACTCATAAGTTTACCTTTTAAATTGTTCCAACTATTGACTTTTTAAAATATATAACTACACGTTGAATTAGTATTGATTTAAATAACAAAAATGTAAATCAATTTAGATATACAATTCTGAAGAGAAGCAAACAAAGCATAGTGCATTCATTCAGGAAAATACTAAGCAGTCATGAAAATGATGCTGTGGATTTTGATGTGCATGGGTAATATAGGATACTATTTTAAATAGATAAATTAGATTTGTTTTAAAGCTACAGTTCACATAATTTTTCAGTTTTAAAAAAGAAGTAATAACAACTAATTTATCCAAGCCCACAATGGGATGAAGCACTCATGCCCAAAGATTTAATTGAGAGATAAGAACCACTCTATTTTTTAAAAAATTGACAATTTTAAATACCTAAATTTTTTTTTCAAATAGTTCAGAGAGAATAAAGAAAAAAGAAAAAAGGAAGAAAGAGAAGGAATGAAGGAAGTGAGAAAGGAAGGAAGGAGAGAAGGAAGGAAAAAGGAAGGAAAAGGAGAGACAGAGAGACAGAGAAAGAGAGAGACAGAGAAAGAAAGGTAGATATAGTGTAAGCTTCTCTGGGGTTGCAATCTTTTAGTAATAAGTATCAAGATCACTGAATTTGAGTGAACCTCTTATGGAAATTTTACCTATCAGAGATCAGGACTAAGGGGCTAGATTTGGGAGTTCTACCAAAAAAAAAAAAAAAAAAAGTGGGGCCTTATTTCACACATAGAAGCAATATTCCCAAATATTGAAAGAATATTAAAATAGATGTTTTTCACAGCAATGGACGGAGTTGGAGATCAACAAAGTGAAGTAATAGCAAAACAAATACTGCATGATTACTTATAAATTAGAGCTAAGTTGACAATCTGCAAAGATGAGATGGGCGGAAGATTTTTTTTTTTTTAATTTCTGTCAGTTTATTTCACTCCACTTTTCTCTGTTCTCCTAGTTGCTTTTACTGCATCTTGAACACAGGGGGTATACACATGTACTCTTTTCTTCATCATATACAGTGGTGGTGGGGAGTGGGCCTCAGGGAAACCATAGCATATTCAGGGAACATTGTGATTTGTAAGTAGTTTCTGAATCCTAGCTCCCCATCCTCCAGTGTATTCAACTCTCAAAACTACATGGTAAAGCTTCATACCCACAGTCCTGTTTCAAAATAGGACAAATGCAGAGCCCTGATCAGGGAAGAATAGAGGGCTGAGCAAACATTAGAAGTAAAAGCCTCTCCCACTGCCACTGAATAATAGAACTAAGGAGAAAAGAAAGAGCTCTGTCACAAATGAGGAAAAACCAAAGGAAGAACACAGGTAATTCCCATTGTAGCAAAAAGAAAATGCCTGAAAAATCAGACCTCAGAGCCCAAACAATGGAACTCACCAGCAACTGACCCCACAATACAACAGGGATTAGTGAATGGATGGAAAGAGTAAATAAGACTCAAGAAAGACAAGATACAACACTGAAAGAACTTGGGACAGATATTTTGGCCACAAAAAGTCTCATACAAAAAATAAATATCAAGATGACAAGGATGGAAAGAAGAATTAATCAAGCAGAAGAAAGAATCTCAGTTCTTGAAAAACCAAAACATGGAATTAACCCAATCAATAAAAAACATGAAAAGAAAGAAAGAACCAGGCCTCCAAGAGATGTGTGATTATATCAAGAGACTGAACCTACACTTGACTGGTATCCCAGAAGAAGAAAGGGAAATGGAGAACACTTTGGAGCAAGGATTCCCAGAGGCTGTCCAAGAAAACTTTTTCCAACTCACCAGAGATTTCACCACCAAACACAAGAGAATCAGAGAATCCTGACAAGTCATCAAATTAAAAGACCAACCCCTAGACTCATAGTAATTCACCGACACAAAGAAGGTACAAAAGAAAAAATCTTACAGGCAGAAAGAGATAAAGGACAGACTATCTACAAGAAAAAAACAATCAGAATACCAGCAGAGCTATTGGCAGAAACACTACAAGCTAGAAGGGAATGGAGTTTAATTTTCAAAATTCTCAAAGATAAAAAATTTCAGCCAAGAATTTCCTATAGCCAAGCTTAGCTACATCAGTGATGGAGAATTAAAATCCTTCCCACACATCTAATCCCTAAAAGATTATGGAGCTTTTAGACCAACTCCCAGGAGATGCTTTAAAAAGTATTAAGCACAGAAGACAGAGATAAAAGAACGACCACACACTTCCCAAGAGAACAGCAGAACACAGAATCAACAGAGAATACATCACAACTGCAAACTTGAAACACACATATACATCAACCCAAAAGGTAGAAGGAAAGAGATAAAAAACTTTATGAGAACCTCATGATAGGAATAAACAATAATATTTCTATAATCAGCCTGAATGCTAATGGACTAAATGCAACACTGAAAAGACACAGAATGGCAAAATGGATAAAAAAAAAAACATGACTCAATAATTTGCTGCATCCAGGAATCTCATCACACAACAAGAGAGGTACACAGACTTGAAGATAGAGGATGGAAAAGGAACTTCCAGGTGAATGGATGACAAAAGTAGGCAGGAGTCATGACCTTGATATCAGACAAAACAACCTTTAAGCTATCAAAAATTTAAAAAGATATGAAGGACACTACATAATGACAAAAGTTTCAATTCATCAACAAAAAACATCCACCCTAAACATATATGCAACTAACACAGGAGCACCAGCTTTTATAAAGCAATTACTTGGTAAGCTAATATATATATATATATATATATAGACTCTAACACTATTATAGCTAGAGACTAAAATACCTCATTAACAACCCCAGATAGATCATTGAGGCAAAAAATCAACAAATAGATCTGGAACCTCAAAATGATGCTTGACAAAATGGACTTAATACTCTACCCAACAACCACAAAATATACACTGTACTCTTCACCACGTGGAATGTACTTCAAGATTAATCACATTTTTGGCCATAAATCAAGCATAAACAATTTCATCATATTGAAATACTGCCATGAACCTTCTCAGACCATAGTGGGATAAAAACAGATATCAACACCAACAACCTCCTTCAAAACCCACAAAGCCATGGATACTAAACAGCATGATGAAGAACAACTAATGAGTCAATACAGAAATCAAAGCAGAAATCAAAACATTCCTGGAAACAAATGAAAAGGAAAAAAACATCTTGCCAAAACTCTTGGGATTCCATGAATGCAGTTTCAAGAGGATAATTCATAACTACAAACACACATCTAGAAAATAGAAAGATCACAAGTTAACAGTCTAACAAATCAACTAAGGGAGCTAGAAAGACAAGACCACCAAAACCCTAACTTTAACAGAAGAAGAATACAGATTACCAAAGTAAAAGCCCAAATCCAGGACATAGAAGACAAAAATATCATAGAAAAAAAAGCAACAAAACAAAAAAAACTGATTCTTCGAAAGAATAAACATTATTGATGGATCCCTAGCCAGACTGACCAAGGAAAAAAGAAAAAGCCCAAATAAATACAATCAGAAATACAAAAGATCAAGTCACAACTGACCCTGAAAAAATACAAAAGATTATCAGAGATTACTATGCATACCTGTATGGAAACAAGCTTAATAACCTAAATGAAATGGAAGATTTTCTAATATCACACAACCTCCTCATGTTGAAACAAGAAGACACTGAGATACTAAATAGACCCATAAAAACCCAGGAAATTGACTTTGTCATAAGAAAACTACCTACAAAAATAAGCCCTGGACCAGATGGGTTTCCAGCAGAATTCTACAAAATGTACAAGAGGAGCTAATACTAATCCTATTGAAAGTATTCCAGGCGCGCCTGTAGTTCCAGCTACTTGAAAGGCTGAGGCCTAAGGATCGCCAGAGCCCAGCAGATTGAGGCTGCGGTGGACGGGAGTGGCCACTGCACTCCAGTCTGGGCACAGAGTGAGACTCCAACTCAAGAAAAAAAAAAGAAAGTATTCCAGGCAATTGAGAAAGACGGAATTCTACTCAGATCACATTATGAAGGTAACATAACACAGATAGCCAAACCAGGTAAAAATCCAGCAAAAAAAGAAAACTACAGATCAATATCCCTAATGAAAATAGATACAAAAATACTCAACAAGAATCTAGCAAAGTGGATCCAACCACACATCTCAAAAATTATCCACCATGATCACAGGACTTCATCCCTAGGATGCAGGAATGGTTCACCATGTGCAAGAGCATAAATGAAATTAAATACATCAATAGATGGAAAAACAAGAATCACATGATTATAACACTAGATGCAGAAAAAACTTTTGGTAAAATTCACCATCCCTTCTTGATAAAAACCCTCAAACATCTAGGCATATAAGGACCATATCTCAAAATAGTAAGCACCATCAACAATGAACCCACAGCCGGTATTGCTAAATGAACAGAAACTGGAAACATTTTCTCTGAAAATCGGAACAAGGCAAGTCTGTTCACTCTCACCCTTCTTGTTCAACAGTGTGTTGGAAAATCTAGCTAGAGCAATTAGACAAGCGAAGAAAAATCAGGGGTATCCAAATAGGAAAAGAAGAAGTTAAGTTACTCCTCTTTGCTGACAGTATGATCCTATACCTAAAAAATCCAGGAGAATCTGTCAAAAACCTGCTTTCACTGATAAAGGACTTTGGCAATGTCTTGGGGTACAAAATAAATGTGCAAAGGGAAGTTGGATCTTATACACCAACAAAAAGCAGGCAGAGAAAAATAAAAAGCACAATCCTATTCATAAAAAAAAAAAAAAATAGAATACCTTGGTAGCTTTCTAACAAGAGAAGTGAAAGACCTTTACAATGAAAACTACAAAACACTGCTCAAAGAAATCAAAGAAGACACAAACAAATGGAAAAACATCCAATGCTCATGGAAAGGAAGAATCAACATTGTTAAGATGTTCATCCTACCACAGGCAAACTACAGATTCAATGCAATACTCATTAAATTACCAATATCATTCTTCTCAGACCTGGAAATGACAACACAGAAATTCATATGGAAACATAAGCAACCATGAATAGCCAAAACAATACTTAGCAAAATAAAGTGGGAGGTATCACAGTTCCAGACTTTAAACTTTGCTATAAAACTACAATAATCAGAACCCCCTGGTATTGCTACAAGAATAGGCATATAGACCAATGGGACAGGATCGAGATCCCAGAAGCAAAGCCTCAATTTCTCAACCACCTCATCTTTGACAAAGTCTCCACCAACAACCCTGAGCAGAGGAGAACCTATTCAGTAAAGTGTGCTGGGAAAACTGGCAGAACACATGCAGAAGAAGCCTGTGGCATAAGAGAGAAGATAGACAAGTGGGACCTTATCAAACTAAAAAGTTTCTTCAAAGCAAAAGAAGCCATCAAGAGAGTGGGGAGACAGCCCACAGAATGGGAAAAAATATTTGCCAACTGTATGTCTGACAAAGACACAACATTCAGGATCAATAAGAAACTCAAACATTCCAAAAGGATAAAAACAAAGAGCCTCATTAAAAAATGAACAAAAGACATGAATAAGCACTTCTCAAAAGAAGATATATGGGCAGCCAACAAACAAATGAAAAAGTACTCAGCCTCACTAATCATGAGAGAAATGCAAATCAAAATCACATTGAGATAGCACCTAACTCCAGTAAGAATGGCCATCATTAATAAAGCAAACAATAACAGATTCTGGCAAGGATGTGGAGAAAAAGGACACTTCTACCTTGCTGGTGGAAATGCAAACTAGTGCAACTTCTTTGGAAAACATTGTGGCTGTTTCTTAAAGAACTAGACATTGACTTTCCATGTGACCCCTACTGGGAATATATCCAGAGGAACTCAAATCATTTTACATAAAAGATACTTGCACATACATGCTTATTGCAGCATTATTCACAATAGCAAAACCATGGAACCAACTGTGCTGCTCATCAAAATTGGACTGGATTTAAAAAAATGTGGTACATATATACAATAGAATATTACTCAGCCATAAAGGACAAACTTAAGTACTTCACAGCAAATTGGATGGATTTGGAGTCTATCATACTCAGTGATCTATCATAGAAACAAAGAACAAAGTACTACATGTTCTCACTCATAAGTGGACCCTGAACATTTATCATAATTCTGTAAGAAAGTGATTGACAGTAGTGGGATACTGCCGGGGTCGGGTGTGCGAACACTACATCAATAAGGGTACCTGATCTCAACCCAGGCAAAATGGGAACTAAAGGGAGGCCCAAACTTTACCTAACTGTATACCTAATTTTGAATTGTACCCAAATTTAAAGTTAAATAAAATCTATAAAGGCATAGAGAATTGTATAAAGGGTATTGGAGACTCAGAAAGGGAAGGATGGGAAGAAGAAGAGGGATGAAAATTTATATATCAGATACAATGGGGTTGTATGGCACATTGTATGTAATAGGATTATAGGTATATTTAAACCCAAGACTTCGCCACTATAAAAAGCAGTCATGTAACCACATTCATTTATACCTTTAAAGCTATTTAAATAAACAAAATTATATTTTAAAACAGTGCACAGGAAAATAAGCCATTTATGTGCATTTTATCTCCCCTATAGACTCAAGTATCAAAGACTCCAACTTCAATTTTCTGCCACAGAAACACGATTTTAACCTTTTATTCTAGCAGGAAAAATAATTGCTGGTTTACAGTGTTAAGCATAAGAATTGGAGATTGCATAAAGTAGTCTTCATTAAGCAAATATCGATGATTATACAACAAAGATATAGCTAGTATTCAACTACATAAAACAAAAAATTCATGTAAACATGAACTAGGGCTGGAGCTGAGACATACTTTTCTATTTTTCATTTCTTAACTTTAAATATTTGGGGTACAATTCAAGTTTAGCTACATATGTAACCATCACACAGGTAAAGTTTGGGGCACTCTTTGGTCCCTGCTTCGCCCAGTTTGTGATGGGGTATCTATATTGATGTTTTGTACCCTCCCAACAGTGTCCTACTACTGCTGATCCCTTCTTATACTATTGTAATAATGTTCAGGTTCCACTTATAAGTGAGTACATGTGGTACTCAGATCTTTATTTCTGTAGTAGATGACTGAGTATTATAGACTCCAAATCTGTTCAGAATGCTGCAAAGTCCATAATCTTGTTATTCTTTACAGCTTCTTTTTCCAACATGTATACATACCACCTTTTCTTTATCCAGTTCACTTTTGATGGGCAGCACAGTTGGTTCCATGATTTTGTTATTATGAATAATGCTGCAAAAAACATGAGTGAGCAGGCATCCTTTTCATAGAATGATTTGAGTTCCTCTGGTTATATTGCCAAAGGGGGGATTCCTGGGTTGTATGGAAGGTCAAATTTTAGATATTTCAGGAATTGTCACAGTTTTGCACAGAGGTTGTACTAATTTACACTCCTATCAATAATGTAGAAGCATTCCTTTTTCTCCACATCCTCTACAGCATATGTTGATATTTGAGTTATTAATGATAGTCATCTTGACTGGTATCTCAGTATGTTTTTAATTTGCATTTCTTTGATGATTAGTGATACTGAGCATTTTTCATATATCTGTTGCCTGTTCATATGTCTTCTTCTGAGAAGTCCCTATTCATATATTTTTGCCCACTTTTTAATAGGGTTATTTGCCCCCCCCCCCCCACCACCACCTTTTGGCATGTTTGAGCTCCTTGTAGATCCTAGATGTCAGGCCTTTGTCAGATATACAGTTGGCAAATATTTTTTTCCCACTCAGTGGGCTGTCCTCCACTTCTTGATGGTTTCTTTTAGCTTTGCAGAATCTTTTCAGTTTGATGAGGTCCTACTTGTCTATCTTATCCTTTATGGCATTCACTTTTAGAGAATTATCAATAATTGGTTGCCTACTCCAGTGTGCCTTAGAGTGTTTCCCATGTTTTCTTCTGTGATTTTTATAGCTTGAGGTTTTACATTTAGGTCTTTGATCCATTTAGAGTTGATTTTTGTGTATGGTGAAAACTGTTTCAGTCTTTGCATGTGGTCAGTCAGTTTTCTCAGCACCGTTTACTAACTAAGTTTTCCTCTCCCCAGTGGTTGTTGGTGGAGGCTTTGCCGAAGATGTATTGATTGAGAAGCTAAGGTTTCACTTCTAGAATCTCTATCCTGTTCCACTGGTCTATATGACTGTTCTTGTACCAATACCATGACGTTTTGATTATTTTAGCCTTATAGTAGAGTTTAAAGTCTGAAAGTGTGATACCTCCCACTTTGTTTCTTTTACTAAGGATTGTTTTGGCTATTCGTGGTCTTATATGCTTCCATATGAATTTTTGTATTGTCATTACCAGGTCTCAGAAGACTGATATTGGTAATTTATTGGGTATTGTGTTTAATCTGTAGATTTCTTTCGGTAGAATGGACATCATAACAATGTTAGTTCTTCCAATCCATAAGCATTGGGTATTTTTCCATTTGTTTGTGCTTCTTTGATTTCTTTGAGTAGTGTTTTGTAGTTTTTGTTGTAAAGGTCTTTCACATATCTGGTTAGGAAGATGCCAAGGTATTTCTTTTTTTTTTCTTTTCTTTCTTTTTTTTTTTTTTTTTGGTCTATTGTTAACGGGATTGTGCTTTTTATTTGGTTTTCTGTTTGTTGTTGGTGAGTAAGAATGTGATTGTCTATTGCACATTTATTTTGTACCCTGAGACTTTGCCAAAGTCCTTTAACAGTACAAGGAGGTTTTTGACAGAATCTCTTGGATTTTCAACATATAGAATCATATCAACAGAAAAAAAGAGATAATTGATTTCCTTTTTTTTAAATTTCCTTCTCTTGTCTGATTTCTCTAGCCAGGACTTCCAACACTATTTTGAAAAAGAGAGGTGAGAGTGGGCTGCCTTGTTTTGTTCCAGTTTTCACAGGAAATGCTTCCAATTTCTGTTCATTTAGCAATATGTTGGCTGTGAGTTTATCATAGATGGCTCTTACTATGTTGAGGTATGTTCCTTCTATGCCTAGGAGTTCAAGGGTTTTTATAAAGACGGGATCCTGGGTTTTATTCAAAGTTTTTTTTTTTTTAAGTATCTAATGATATAATCATGTGTTTCTTGCTTTTATATCTGTTGATGTATTTAATTACATTTATGGTCTTACTCATGTTGAATGAGCCCTGCATCCTGGGTGAAGCATACTTGGTCATGGTGGATGAATTTTGAGACGTATTGTTGGATTCGATTGGCTAGACTCTTGTTGAAGTTTTTTTCATCTATGTTCATCAGAGAAATTGGCTTGTAACTTTTTTTTTTTGTTGAATCTTTACCCGGTTTGGGTATCAATGTTATGTTAGCTTCATAAAATAATTTGGAGAAGGTTCAATCTTTCTTGATTGCCTAGAATACTTTCAATAGGATTGGTATCAGCTCCTTATGTTATGTTCTATAGAATTTCACTGGAAATCCATCTGGTCCAGAACTTTTGGCAGTTTTCTTACAACAGAGTCAACTTCCTGTGTCTATTTAGGGTCTCATTGTTTTTTTGTTTCAACCTTGAGAGGTTGAGTGATGTCAGAAAGTCCTCCATTTCATTTAGGTTTTTGAATTTGTCTCCATACATGTGTCCACAGTAGTCTCTGATAATCTTTTGCATTCCTTCAGAGTCAGTTGTGACTTGATCTCTTGCATTTCTGATTGCTTTTATTTGGGTTTCCTCTCTCTTTTTCTTCGTCAATCTGGATAGGGCCATCAATCTTGTTTATTCTTTCAAAGAACCAGCTTTTTATTTTGTTGATGTTTTCTATAATATTTTTGTCTTCTATGTCCCATATTTGGGCATTTACATTGAAGGTCTGTATTCTTTGCTGAATTAAGGTTTGATATTCTTGTCTTTCCAGCTTCCTTAGGTGATATGTTAAGCTGGTAACTTGTGATCTTTCTGTTTTCTTGATGTGTGATCATAGAAATATAAATCAACTCTTAGTACTAATGTCATGGCATCCTAGAGGTTTTAGTAAGATGTGTCTTTAGTTTCACTTGTTTCCAGAATCTTTTAATTTCTTTTTTGATTTTTGTGTTGACCCAGGAGTTGTTCAGCATGATGCTGTTTAGTGTCCATGTTTTGGGTGGTTTTGGGGGGATTTTGTTGATGTTGCTATTTATTTTTATTCCACAGTGATCTGAAAAGGTGCATGATCTTGTGGAATAATTTTATGCTTGAATTATGCCTGAGGATGTGATTGATCTTGGCATACATTCCATGTGGTGAAGAGTAGAATATATATTCTGTGGTTGTTGGGTGGAGTGTTCTGTAGGTATCTATTAAGCCCATTTGGTCAAGTGTCAAGTTGAAGTTTTAGATCTCCTTGTTGATTTTTTTGCCTCGATGATCTAACTAGGGTTGTGAGTGGGGTATACAGCTATGATAGTGCTAGAGTCAATATCTTTTTTTCAATTTTCTCAGTAGCTGCTTTATGAAAGTTGGTGCTCCTGTGTTGGATCTCTATATGTTTAGAATGCACATTTCTTATTGATGAATTGAAACTTTTATCTTTATGTGGTATCTCTCCACATCATATTTAATTTTTGATGGCTTAAATGTTGTTTTGTCTGATATCATTTCATGACTCCTGCCTTCTTTTGTAACCTGTCTGCCTGAAAATTTGTTTCCCTATTTTAACTATATGTCAGTGAGCATCCTTTGTTGTGAGATGTGTTTCCTGCAGACAGTAAATTGTAGATTTGTGTCTTTTTATCATGTTTGCTATTCTATGTGTTTTCAGCGGTCCATTTAGTGCACTCACATTCAGGCTGGTTATTGAGATGTGAGAGTTTATTCCTTTAATGAGACTCTTATAGAGTTATTTGTTATTGTTTATTTGTCTGTTGGTTTTCTTTTGATTTTTGGTTTGGTATATGTGTGTGTTTACAATTTGAAAGTCATTATGTGTGCTGTGTTGATTCTCTGTTTTCCTGGATTCCTGGGAAAAATTTGGTCAATCTTTTCTTTCTTCTGTGGTTAATACTTTCTTATGTGTCTCTTGTAGAGCTAGTCTAGAGCAGTATAAACTCTTAGGGATTAAATGTCTGGGAAGGATTTCAATTCTCCATCACCAATGAAAGTTAGCTTAACTGGACAGAAAATTATTGATTGAAATTGTTTATACTTGAGAACTTTGAAGACTGGTCTCCAGTCTCTTCTAACCTCTAG
>CAUYQG010032978.1:0-12978 GCA_963574415.1 Tarsius wallacei
AAGAGAAAGTAGGAGTTGCAATCTTAATACCAGAAAAAATATCCTTTAAGCTATCAAAAACAAAAAAGTTTCAGAAGGTCACTATGTAATGATAAAAGGTTCAATACATCAACAAGAAATAGCCATCCTAAATATACATGCACCCAACATAGGAGCACCAACCTTTATAAAGCAGCTTCTAGGCAAACTAAAAAAATATATTGACTCTAACACTATCATAGCTGGGGACTTAAATATCCCACTATCAACCCTAGATAGATCATCAAGGTGAAAAATCAACAAGCAGATCCAGAACTTCAACTTGACACTTGATCAAATGAACTTAATAGTTACCTATAGAACACTCTACCCAACAATCACAGAATATACATTTTACTCATCACCACATGGAACGTATTCCAAGATTGACTACATCCTTGGTCATAAATCAAACATAAACAAATTTCATAAGATTGAAATACTGCCATGCACCTTCTCAGGCCACAGTGGAATAAAAGTAAATATCAACACCGACACTACCCTCAAACCCACCAAGACATGGACACTAAACAGCATGATACTGAACAACTCTTGGGCCAACATGAAAGTCAAAGCAGAAGTGTAAAGATTTCTAAAAACACATGAAAATAAAGATACATCTTATCAAAACCTCTAGGGTGCCATGAAAGAGCAATAAGAAGGGAATTCATTTATTTATGAACACACATCATAAAGATCTTTAATGCAGCATGACAGCATTAAAGACTGATGCTAAACCTAAAAAAGATTTATTAGGGTTAGGGTCAGGATTAGGGTTAGCTCACAATGGAAAGTTCACAAGTTAACAACTTAACAAATCACCTAAGGGAGCTGGAAAGACAAGACCATCAAAACCCTAACTTCAGCAGAGGAGTCTAGATCATCAATTTAAAAGCCCAAATACAAGACATAGAAGACAAAAATATCATAGGAAAAAAATCAATGAAATGAAAAGCTGGTTTTTTGAAAGGATAAATAAGATTGATGGACTGATATCCAGATGATCAAGAAAAGGAGAGAAAAATCCCAAATAAACATAATAAGAAATGCAAAAGATCAAATCACAACAGGCCCTGAAGCAATACACAAAATTATCATAGATTACTATGCACACTTGTATGGAAACAAACTCGAAAACCTAAATGAGGTGGAGGATTTTCTGACATCACACAACCTCCCAAGGTTGAAACAAGAAGAAATTGAGACATTACATAGACAAATAACAACCCAGGAAATCGAATCTATCATAAGAAAACTACACACACACACACACAGTCCTGGACCAGGCAGCTTTCCAGTGGAGTTCTACAAAACATACAAGAAGGAGCTGATACCAATCCTATTGAAAGTATTTCAAGCAATCGAGAAAGATGGAACTAACCCAAACCAGGTAAAGATCCAACAAAGAGAGAGAACAGGCCAATATCCCTGATGAACACAGATGCAAAAATACTCAACAAGATTCTAGCACATTGAATCCAACAACACATCTCAAAAATCATCCAACATGACCAAGTAGGTTTCATCCCCAGAATGCAGGGCTTGTTCAACATCCACAAGACCACAAATGTGTTTAAACACATCAACAGATGTAAAAATAGGAATCACATGATTATATCATTAGACGCAGAAAAAACTTTTGATAAAATCCAGCATCCTTTCTTGGTAAAAGCCATTGAACACCTAGGCATAGAGGGAACAAACCCTCAAATAGTAAGAGCCATCTACAATAAACCCACAGACAACATATTGCTAAATGGGAAAAATAGGAAGAATTTCTCCTGAAAACCAGAAAAAGACAAGGCAGCCTACTTTCACCTCTCCTGTTCAACATAGTGTTGGAAGTCCTAGCTAGAGCAATCAGACAAGGGAAGGAAATCAGGAATATCCAAATAGGAAAAGAGGAAGTCAGGTTGTCCCTCTTTGCTGACAATATGATTCTATACCTCAAAAATCCAAGAGAATTTGCCAAAACCTTCTTGCACTGATAAAGGACTTTGACAAAGTCTTAGGGTACAAAATAAACATGCAAAAACAGTCGCATTCTTATACACCAACAACAAACAGAGACCCAAATAAAAAGCAAAATCCCATTCACAATAGCAACAAAAAAGATGAAATGCCTCGGAATCTTCCTTACTAGAAAGGTGAAAGATCTTTACAATGAAAACTACAAAACACTGCTCAAATAAGTCAAAGATGACACAAACAAATGAAAAAATATTCCATGTTCATGGATCAGAAGAATCACCATTGTTAAGATGTCCATCCTACCCAAGGCAATCTACAGATTTAATGCAATACCCATTATATTACCAACATCTTTCTTCCTAGACCTGGAAATGACAATACAGAATTTCATATGGAAGTGTAAGCAACCATGAATACTGAAAACAATCCTCAGCAAAAGAAACAAAGTGAGAGGTATCACGCTTCCAGATTTTATACTTTATTATAAGGCTACAATAATCAAAACAGCCTGGTATCAGTACAAGAACAGACACATAGACCAATGGAACCGGATAGAGATTCCAGAAGCAGTACCTCAAATTCTCAGCCAATTCATCTTTGACAAAGCCTCCCCCAACAAGCACTGGGGAGAGAATAACCTGTTCAGTAAATGATGCTGGGAAAACTGGCTGACCACATGCAGAAGATTAAAACAAGACCTCTACCTGTCACCATACACAAAAATCAACTCCAAATGGACCTAAATGTAAAAACTTCAAACTATAAGAACCTTAGAAAATGTAGGAGACTCCCTTATGGAAATTGGAACTGGCAACCAATTCCTGATCAAAACCCTAAGTGCCCATGCCATAAGAGATAAGATAGACAAGTGGGACTTCATCAAACTGACAAGCTCCTGCAAAGCCAAAGAAACTATCAAGAGATCAGAAGAGAGCAGGGAAAAAATATTTGCCAACTGTGTCTCTGACATAGGCCTAACATCTAGGATCTACAGGGAACTCAAACGTGCTGAAAAGAAAAAAAAAAGAACAACAACAAAAAAAATAGCCCTATTAAAAAGTGGGCAAAAGACTGTCTACAACAACATAGATGAATGCCCAAAGTATTATGCTAAGTGAAAGACTCAATAGCGTCATTCCTCTTGGAAAGGGTATAACTATAGTGACTAAAATCAGGTTAGTAGTTTCCAGGACTGGGCATGGGAGCAGAGGATTGATGCCAAAGGAGCATGAAAGGGTTTTGGTGGAGATGATGGAAATGTTCTATAGCTGTTGTGGTGATTACAGGATCACATATATTTGTCAAAATAATTGGAGGGTGCTGCAGAAATGGTAAATTTTGGTGAATGTTAATGGATGTAGATTCTATCTCAATAAACCAACTTTAAAAAAAGTGGACAATAGACATGAATAGACACTTCCCAAAAGAAGATATATGGACAGCCAAAAGATACATGAAAAAATGCGCAGCTTCATTCATCATCATGAAATGCAAATTAAAATCATACTGACATGTCATCTAACTCCAATCAGGATGGCCATCATCAATAACTCAAAAAATAACAGATGATAGAGAGGATGCGGGGAAAAGGGAACACTTCTACATTTTTGGTGGGAGTGTAAACTAGTACAACCTCTGTGGAAAATTGTGTGGTGATTCCAAAAAGATCTAAAAATTGACCGTCCATACAGCCCTGAAATCCCCCTTCTGCGAATATACCTGAAGGAACTCAAATCAATCTATGAAAAAGATACATGCACATGCATGTTTATTGCAGCATTATTCACAATAGCAAAAAAATGGAACCAACCGTGCTGCCCATTGAAAATGGACTGGATTTTAAAAATGTGATACATATACATAATGGAATATTACTCAGCCATAAAGAAGAACAAAATTATGAACTTCACAGCAACTTGGATGGATTTAGTGTTTATAATACTCAGTGATCTATCACAGAAACAAAGAACTGCGTACCACATGTTCTCACTCATAAGTGGACCTGGAACAATTATCATAATACTATAAGAAGGGTAGACCCACTGGGGCAACTTGGCAAGACCTCATCTCTACAATAACTCAAAAATTAACCGGGCATGGTAGCGCGTGCCTGTAGTTCCAGCTACTTGGAAGGCTGAGGCGGAAAGACTGCCGAAACCCAGCAGGTAGAGGCTGCGGTGGCTGGGAGCAGCCACTGCACTCCAGTCTGGGTGACAGAGTGAGACTCCAACTCAAAAAAAAAAAAAAAAATAGAAGGGTATTGGCAGTAGTGGGAAACTGCCAGGGGAGGGAGGGAGAACACACTTCATCAATAAGGGCACCTGATCTCAAGCCAGGTGAAGTGGGGACCAAAGTGAGGTCCCCATTTGTATAGCTAACCCTGAATTGTACCCATCTTTAAATTAAAAATTATAAAAAATTTAAAAAGCAAAGAACTTGTCTTTAGTGCCTAAATTAATGTCTGACATATTGCAAGGATGGAGAATTGAAACAAATTCCAGTCTCTGTGTTAGATGATACGGGAGAAGTAAGACCACAAGTCAACTAAAACAGCTTTCTTATAAAAACTAATCGCTTGCTCATCAGGACTGCTTTGAAAATGGCTTGCTTATCAACACTCACTTCAAGACCCCCTTCACTGTGCCTACCAATCCAAAATCATTAGGCCACTGACTGCTTAATCCCAACTAGCTATCTGCTGTTCAAGAACTACTTTAAAATCATTCAGAATGGATCCTATAACCCTATCAATATCCTTCCCTGATTTTTTCCTTTTGGAGATTCTAAGATTTTGGAAAGATGATTTTTTTTTTTTTTTTTTTTGCTTGCTCCAGCAAATTTGAGAATATCATCTTTTCTTGATCAGTAGGTGTTTCTGGTTGTCTTCATGGGGACTTTCAACTGAGCTAACACATATTTGTTAAATGAATAAGTCAGAGAGATAACCATTGATATTACCATTTAGCTGACATGGACACTAAAGCTCAGAAAAGTAAAGTACTTCATTTAAAGTATGTAGACTGTAGGTTCAAATTCATTCAGTCTTTCTGCCAAGCACAATATATACATGACTGTTTTTGAGATTTTTTTCCTTCCTTCAAGCATGCATTATTGAGGGTGAGGGGTAAGGGAAAGGGGATGAAGTATATCTGTACCACGTGTATTATCTTGACTGCGTCTTTTAGGGAGTGAACCTGACTTGTGGGGAGGTGCCTGTTTCACCAGCTCATATGAGAAACCAACTCATATGAGAGGTAGCAGAGTTCATGTGTCTGAATGAGAATATGCAACTTAGAAAATATTGAAAGAGAATAAAGACTAGTACATGCATTCTCAAAAGGAGTGATATTGCCCCCAAAGGGTAAAAATTGGTTTTGGGGGGAGTAAAAACACTTAAATATTACAAAAGTTTGTGACCCTACAAAGGACCACAGCACATAACCAGATATACAGCGTATCTATAGTATTAAAATATCATGGGGAAGGGGCAACTACAGAAAAAAAAGTCTTAAAAGAAAGTTTGAGAAACACTGCTGTAGTGGTAATTTCTTCTATATGGCCATGATTTAAAACTCCTTACATCTGGTTCAAATATTTCAAATCTAATACTGAATCTGGTATAACCAATCATGGGTTCCCACAAGGTGTTTGGCTGCTAAGGAAAATGTTTTAAAAATGTATTCTTAAGTGGAAAGAAAACAGTTTACCTTTGGTAGCTAGGATTTCTTAATATCTCCATAAGTTTGGCTGTATAGAAAACTTAAAAGTGAGAGAGAGAAAGAGAGAAAGAGAGACACACACAGAGAGAGAGAGAGAGAAGGCTCTGAAAATTCAGCAGACTCATTTGATTGATGATGGGTCTCTTAATGTGACATTCACCTAGAAGTTCACTTACAAAGAGATTAACTTGGGTCTACCAACACTAAGGCAGATTGCAGAGGGTGCTAAAAATGAGGCAGATCATTCGAGACCATGGTTTCCTTGCCTTGGTAAAAATAACAAGCCCCAATATTTACTGTACTCCATTTCATTAGCAAGATGTACCAGACAAAACTGATCAATCACAGATGCTAGAGAGCAAATAATTAACTTGTTTCATTATATTATTCATCCTCTCAGCTGGCAGAAAAACGTGATAGTGTGTGCTGCATGACTGTTTGCATTTAACTTGAATTACAATCAGAAAGTGCTCAAAGATTCTTAAAACATCAGGTGACAAAAGACACTAGCCTGGGCTTACTGACACAAAAATTATTTATTATTTCTAAATAATCAGAGTTTCTAGGAACTATTAAGTACTAAAGTAGATAGTATCTACAGAGCATATTTACCCCAAAATTAGGTTATTCTGAAAATCGGTCCTTAAGACGTCTTGACATTGTGTAGGTGTGACATGGGAGAGAAGACTTAGTCCATAATGTAATAAAAACAGTAGTAATCTAAGTTTTTATGAGGTTAATTTGCTTTTTCTACACAAACCCAGGTGTAGATGAACATCTGAAGCTGTTATTTTTAAGAATTTGAACCAATAGACCTGCACTTGTTTCTCTTTCAATTTTTAAACTACTGGTTACTATGTTTTATGCCTCCCAGATTACAGTATTAAATGATCACATTCTCTAGGTAGCTGTAGTTTTCCATTTACAGACAATAGAATGGAAGCAATAGGAACAAAAATTTGTGTTTGGGAGCATTTATTGAAGGCAATAAGCCATTATAGGCTTGTCAGTTTGTTAGATACTTTACATATGTTATTGAGAATAATATAACCTTCATAGCAACTCTGTGAAGTAACTTTTATCTGCTAATACTACTTTTAATTCCCAGACTTTCTTCTTGTCAGTTCCATTTCCTTGCATCCTTCACACTCCCTTTCTTTTCTAGTGATAAAAATGGAGCTCACAGACAAATAATTTTCCTACATTTGGTAAAATTTAAAAAGTGGAGGATTTCATATATAAGTGAGATTATGCAATATTTTTCTTTCTACATCTGGCTTATTTCACTTAGCATGCATGGAATTAAAAAAAAAAAGAGATTTAAAGGTACAGAGATAGGTAATAAAACAGTGGTTACCAGGGTTAGGGAGAGTAGAGAGTTTCGAAATGGGAAGACATAATTCAAAGTCTACAAAATAGGAAATATGTTGGATAGACAAGTCTAGATATCAATAGTACAACATGAGAACTATGAGTATAGTTAATAAAATTGTATTAGGGACTTATGTTAGATAAGTAGCTTTTAGTTGCTCTAGTCTCACAAAAAGTAACTATGTTGAGGTGATAGCTATGTTAATTTGCTTCACTATAGTAACCATTTCGCTATCTTCTTATATTCCATGACTTCATGTTACAAACATCAAACATACACAATAAATTTTATTTGTAAAAAGATAAAATGCAGGTAAAAATCCAAATCTGGGTAAATCCAAAATCTATGCTCTTTTCACAGGGTTTTTCTAGGATTTGAGAAATTAAGACTATTTTTAGTACACACTTAGCTGGCTATTTTGCACATTTCTCAACAAAGTTCTTGCACTTGGAGAGCTTGTATCTAATAGGGATTAACAGAAAATAAGCAAATAAAAAATAACGTGTTAAGGGGCAATGAGTGCTACAAAGAATAATAAAGTACGGAGGATGGAAAGGAGTGGCATTGGCAGTGCTGCTTTCTTTATATAGAGTCATCAAAGAATATTACCCTGAGGCATTTGAGTAAAGAACCAAACTGAGAGCATTCCAGGCCCAGGGATTAGCAAATGGAAATGCCCTGTGGTAGAGTATGAAGAGAATGATGAGTTCATAGAAGACCAGGGGGGTCCCAGTGTCTGGGGCAGAGGGAAGGGAAATCGGCCTTTGTTGGTGGTGTTAAGGCAGTGGAGAGTGGCAGGAGATAAGATTAGATAACTGGTAGAGGTTAGTTGGTGGGTACCGGTGGGCCTAGTAGACCAAGGTAAGGATGATTTTGGACTTCTTCCTTGAGTGAGATGAAAATCACTAGAGAATTTTGAAGAATGCTATAATCTGATACATTTTATAGCATTCTACTCTGACACGTGCGTGTGTGTGTGTGTGTGTGTGTGTGTGTGTGTGTGTACGCTGTTGTGGACAATGGTAGGAGTAGGGAGGACGGAGGTGAAAGCTCAGCTAGAAGACTATTGCAATAGTTTAGGCATAATATGACAAGGAACTGGGGGTGGGTCAAAACTTGTGAAGATGCTGAGTAGTGATAGGATTCAGGATATATTTCAAAGGATGAGATGACAAGATTGACTGATTAATTACATATGAGATGGGACAGAATGAGCGGAGTTCAGGAAGATTTCAAAGTTTGTAGTCTAAATCAGTGGAAGAATGATGCTTTCTAAAATGAGAAAAACTGGAGAGGAATAGGTTTTGGAAAAGACCAAAAATTTCCATTTTGGACATATTAGTTTTGAAATGTCTTCTTAGACATCCTCTTTACAGGTCCTGAAACGTTTCATACTTCCTTTACTTGTAAGGATTCTTTGTCTTTTCAGAAGTAGTAAATCAAGAACAGATAGTACTGTACTTAAAATACTTTATAATCTCTTTGTCCTTATTTTCTTTATTTATGATTCACATGTAGATGATTTTGCCAATTCCAGATTCTACCAGAAGGTTTTTCAAAAATACTTTACTGTCTCATAATGATTTAACTGACAATAATTCTTTTATACTATGTTGTACTTTTTAACTGCTTAGTTGTTTTTCAGGATCACTAGCTCTGATATGTAGAAATACTTGTCTAATATTTATGAAGTCATAATCATTTACTATAAAGTTCTACTGCATTATGTTTTCTGCTAGTATGATTTAGTTTATCCCTAAGCATTTATTTTACTTCATTAAAACTACGAGCCAACTTCAACATCTACTTTTCATTTTATGGAGCCTACATCAGAGAGCCTTCTCTTGCTTTTGGGTGACATAGTTACTTGAACGAAGATTTGTAATTCATAAAAAATACTTAACCTAAAACAATGGCATCAAAAAGCAGATAATAAAATGTGTCTATCTAAGGAAGTATTAGATTCCTGCAAGTATAAATTTACCATAGAGGATCAAACTAAGTTCTAGGTTTTCTGCTTCTAGCTGTGTGGCTTAAAATAAAGTACGTAACACCTCTAAAGACTTGGTTTTATCAGCTATACATTAAAGACAAAAATAGAACCAAATGTGTGGGCTTGTTATGATAATTAAATCAGATAAGCCATATGAAGTGAATGGCAAAGTGTTTGGTACAGAGTAAATACTTAATAAATTTTATTATTATTACTATTTTTATTGCTGTCATCACTAAGGAATAAACTACTATATCAAATGCAATTTAGCACTTACTCCTTGCAAACTGTTGATGTGATCTCTAACGAATATAAAGTGGACAATATAGTTCTCTCCAAAAAATCTGCAATATAGTTGCAGAAATAAACGTGCTATTTTTGAAAACACATGATAAAATATTATAAAGTAGTTTAAGGAGAAGAATTATGACAAAATAACACAAGATTTATGGGCTATGATAATGGTGCTGTGGACATTCAAGGGTGAAAGAGATGACTTTCTAGCCTAGGACAATCATGGAGGATTTTAGAAAAACACGATGGAATTTGAAGTAGATGTTGAGGGAGGAGCAGAATTTATTTAAGCAAAGAGTAAATGGCATAAATTTCAGTACAGACCTGGGAGGAGGCATATGTTTCTTTAGAAGTGATTATAGGGGTGCAAGTCTTTCTGTAAAATAGGAGTAGATTTTCTGATGAATTGTTTCTAAAGTTATATTGGCAAAATAAACTATAAAAACTTGAAAATAAATGAATGGATATAACAGAGAGGAAATAAATTCGAATTAGAATTTGCCATATTAAAGATAAAAACTTACAAATAAAACTACAAGACATTGTTCAAAGAAATCAAAGATGACCCAAACAAATGGAAAAAATATTCCATACTTACAGATTGGAAGAATCAGCATTGTTAAGATGTCTATCCTACCAAAGGCAACCTACAGATTTAACACAATACCCATTAGGTTACCAGCAGCATTCTTCTCAGACCTGGAAACAACAATACAGGAATTCCTATGGAAACATAAACGACCATGAAGAGCTAAAACAATTCTCAGCAAAAAACAAAAACAAAGCGGGAGGTATCACATTCCCAGCTACAGTAATCAAAACAGCCTGGTGTTAGGACAAGTACAGGCATATAGAACAATGAAAGAGGGCAGAGATTCTGGAAGCAAAACTTCAATTTCTCAACCAACTCATTTTTGACAAAGCCTCCACCATCAACCACTGGGTAGAGGAGAAACTATTCAGTCAATGGTGCTGGGAAAACTGGTTGACCACATGCAGAAGATTAAAACAAGACCCCTACCTGTCACCATACACAAAAATCAACTCTAAATGGATCAGAGACCCAAATGTAAAAAACTTAAAAATTATAAGAACCTGAGAAAATGCAGGAGACACCCTTATGGAAATTGGAACTGGCAACCAATTCCAGAGCAAAACCCCAAGTGCCCATGCCATAAGAGATTAGATAGACAAGTGGGACCTCATCAAACTGACAAGCTTCTGCAAAATCAAAGAAACAATGAAGAGAGTGGGGAGATAGCCCACAGACTGGGAAAAAATATTTGCCAACTGTGTATCTGACAAAGGCCTAACATCTAGGATCTACAAGAAACTCAAATGTGCCAAAAAGAAAAAAAGAACCATTACACAGTTAGGCAAAAATATGTATAGACACTTCTCAAAAAAAAAAAAAAAAAAGGCAAAGGAGTAGCCAACAGATACATGAAAAAATGCTCAGCCTCACTAGTCATCAAAGAAATGCAAATTAAAACCACATTGACATACCACCTAATTCCAGTCAGGATGGCCATAATCGAAAAACAACAGATGCCTGTAAGGATGCGGGGGGAGGAAAAGGGAACACTTCTACACTGTTGGTGGAAGTGTAAACTAGTACAACCTCTGTGGAAAATGGTTTGGTGATTCCTAAAAGATCTAAAAATCAAACTAGTACAGCTTCTGTGGAAAACAGTGTGGCGATTCCTAAGAGATCTAAAAATCGACCTCCCATATGACCCCACAATCCCCCTGCTGGGAATATACCCGGAGGAACTCAAATCACTCTATGAAAAAGATACCTGCACATGCATGTCTTTTGCAGCATTATTCACAATAGCAAAAACATGAAACCTGCCGTGCTTCCCATCGAAAGAGAAGTAGATTAAAAAAATGTGGTACATATACATGATGGAATATTACATAGCCACAAAGAAGGACAAAATTATGAACTTCGCAGCAACTTGGATGTACTTAGAGTCTATAATACTGAGTGATCTATCACAGAAACAAAGAACTGAGTACCACATTTTCTCACTCATAAGCAGAACTTGAACAATTATCATAATACTATTAAAAAGGGACTGGCAGTAGTGGGAAACTGCCAGGGGTGATGGGGGTGGGATTGGCAATAGTGGGAAACTTCCAGTGCGGGACGGGGGGGTGGCGTGGGCACACCTCATCAACAAGGGTACGTGTATAATGATCATTTGTATACCTAACCCTGAATTGTACCCCCACGTCTTTAAAATATAAAATTTTTAAAAGATAAAAAGTTTTTTAAAATTCAGTGAAGAATGCTTATAGTAATATACCTCCTTATTAATATACTTTGTTTATTTTTCTAAAAGCACAAACTTTATGCTTGGGTTTTAGAATGGCCATTTTAAAGCAGAGAAAACTATTAAATGAAAAACTTTTCAGGCCTTTGTCACTACTGTAAATTGCAAGACTTAATTTTGGACCTCAAAAGCCAAGATTTTTATTTATTTATTTTTATTTTTATTTTTAGTTAGAGTTTCACTTGGTCGCCCAGGCCGGAATGCAATGGCACTCTCACGGTCACTGCAGTCTCGATCTGCTGGACTCAGGTGACATTTCTGCCTCAACCTTCCAGGTAGCTGGAACTACAGGTGCACGTTACCATGCCTGGCTAATTTTTTTTTGTTTTGTTTTTTATTGCAGAGACGAGGTCTCACCAAGTTACCCAGTTTGGTCTCGAACCTTTGGACTCATGTAATTTTCTCATCTTGGCCTCCCAAAGTGCTGTGATTATAGGCTTGAACCACTGCACCTGATGTTTTAATTTTATTTTAAAGATGTGGGGTACAATTAAGGATTAGGTAAAGTGGACATCACACAGGTAAAGTTTGAGCCTCCCTTTGGTCCCCATTTTGCCTGGTTTGAGATCAGGTACCCTTATTGATGCTGTGCATTGCCCTCCCCACCCTGGCAGTATCCTGCTACTGTCAATCCCTCTCTTATAATATTATGGTAAATGTTCAGGGTCAGCTTATGAGTAAGAACATGTGATACTCTGTTCTTTGTATCTGTGATAGGTCACTGAGTATTATAGACTCTAAAGCCATCCAAGTTGCTGTGAAGTCCATATGTTTGGGCTTCTTTATGGTTGCATAATATTCCCTTGTGTATATGTACTATATTTTTGTTATACAGTTCAGTTTCGATGGACAGCATGGTTGGTTCCATGTTTTTGCTGTTGTGAGTAGAGCTGCAATAAACATGCTTGTGCAGGTATCTTTTTTTGTAGAATGATTTGATTTCCTCTGGGTATATTCCCAGTAGGGGGATTGCTGCATCATATGGAAGGTCAATGTCTAGTTCTTTTAGAAATCACCACACTGTTTTCTATATAGGTTGAACTAGTTTGTATTCCCACCAGCAGTATAGAAGTGTTCCTTTTTCTCCACATCCTCACCAGCATCTGTTATTTTTTGTTTTATTAATGATGGCCAGCCGGGCTCAGTGGCTCAGCCTGTAATCCCGCGCCTTGGGAGGCTGAGGTGAGTGGATTGCCTGAGCCCGCGGGTTCGAGACCCGCCTGGGCAGGCGAAACCTCATCTCTACAATAAATCAAAAAAATTAGCCGGGCG
>CAUYQG010032979.1:0-13623 GCA_963574415.1 Tarsius wallacei
TTTTTGATTTATTGTAGAGATGAGGTCTCACCAAGTTGCCCAGGCGGGTCTCGAACCCGCAGGCTCAGGCAATCCACTCACCTCAGCCTCCCAAAGCGCGGGATTACAGGCTGAGCCACTGAGCCTGGCTTAGGTCATGTTTTCATATCTCGGCATAAGTCCTGAAATTTTGTATTATATGCAGACATTGGTTTAGAAGAATCATAAGGCTCTAAATAATATATCTTTCTGCTTTTTGGCAGTTACGCTGAGGCGTTAATCACTTCAGTACAACCAGGGATTGAACTATGTTGGAATTGGAACTGGGAGGCCATTTTCTAATCCTAAACCTAAGTCTACCCAAAGTGTATAAGTTTCATTTTGCTGCTCTAACAAACGACTATAAACTACAGTTTTGGAGGTCAGAAGACTAAAATAGGTCATATAGGCTTAAAATCAAAGTGTAGTTAGACCTGCATTCTTTCTGAAGGCTGTAGAGGAGAGTCTGTTTCCCTCCTTTTTCCAATTTATAAAAGCTTTGACTCATGGCCCTTTCTTCCATCTTCAAAGCCAGCAAGGTAACATTTTCAAATACCTCTCTTTTTTCTCTCTCTCTCTGTCACTCTCTCTCATCTAATCTGCTCTTAAATCCCGTCTCTTTCAAGGGAATTTGTGATTACATTGGATTCACTTCAAATAATCTCAAATCTCAAGGGTTCTTATTTGTACCTTCAAAGTGTCTTTTGTTATCTAAGATAACTATCCACTGGCTCTGGGGATGAGAATATAGACATTTTCAAGGGATATTAATCTTCCTACCACACTATGCTTTGCCTTTGTTTCTAGAGTATTACCTTCCTGAGTTTTGCTTGAATTCCTGGATTGAGTATTATCTTAGTCATGGTAGATTTAGTTCTGCCTTACTGAGACTGAAATATATGGGAGAAGAGCAATCCAGAAAGAGAACAAAATATATTCAGAGACTCTGAGGTAGAAATACATTTTTTTGCACAATAAAGAAAAGTTTGTTTTAAAATGTCCACATGACTGCAGTATAAAACGTGTAAGTAAACATTGTAAAAGAGAACTTGGAAAGCTGTCTTTGGTCCAAATTACCTAAGACCTTTTAATCCAAGATAAACTATCTGAATTTTAATCTAGTTATGATTGGAAGTCTTTGGAATGTTTTGCAGAGTGAAGTAATTTGATTTGATTTGCTATTTTAAAATCATTCATCTTGCTGGGCATAGTAACTCACACCTTTAATCCCAGCATTTTGGGAGGCAGAGACAAGAGGATTGCCTAAACCCAGGGGTTCAAGACCAGCCTGTGTAAGTTAGCAAAACCTTATCACTACAATAAACCAAAAAAAAGATGTTGCACACCTGTAATTACAGCTACTTGGAAGGCTGAGATTGAAGGATTGCTTGAGCTCAGCAGGTCAAGGCTACAGTGGCACTGAATATGCCATTACACTCTAGCCTAGGAGACAGAATAAGACTTCAACTCATAAAATGAAATGAAATAAAATAAAATAACACTTATCTCACATTTATCTTCATAACATTATCATTTAATCCTCACAAACCCTAAAAATTTAAACAAGCAAGTAATATAGTTACCTTGGTCTTATAAATGAGAAAACTAAGGCTTAGTATAGTTAAATGACTTCTCCAAAGTTACACAGTCAATAAGCGACAGAGTTTGGCTATTTATCTCTATCCCTCTACCTTCCCACCAAAACTGACTATAATCACATTTTGTATTGCACTGAAATTGAAATTTTCTCACAGATTCATAGTTTTGACCCTTGCATGCAGTGTTTGAGAGTCATAGTTTTCTTTCCTTTTTAAAAAAAATCTAATGGTGACTTTTTAGAACATTTCTATAAGTGGTAGACTTGAAAAAGGCTTTCTTTCAATTTGAGTTTTTGCACTTTGCTATTATGCATATAAAAATAATCCTTCAGGAGAAGTAAAATTCAGTCTGACTTTCTTTAGCAGAAAACCTAAGATAGCTTTATGTGTTATTATGTCTCAAAAACTTTGCCACCTGTTCTCTCATTTAAGTAGTCTTTCTACAGACTGATCCAAACACAATCAAGTAACAACTTAGAAGTCCTGAAAACAGACAACATTCTGAAACTTTCACCCAGCACTAAAATGATATTAATATTCCACTTACCTGGAATGTGGCACAAGTAAACTAAAGAAAAGGGAAACACTATCACACCTTCACTTGTCAAGTTGGATTCCCTGTCATTGGTTAATGAATATTAGTTCAGACTGACCATAATAAGAATTGATGTGCTGACTTACAGACGAGACAATAAGAGCTAAGATCACCTACTCCTACTTCCGACTCTATTCCCAAGTGAGAGAAAGGCCTCCTTCCTTGACTCCAGACTTTCTGCTTTAAGAGATTCAGGGAACAAAGGAGTAGAGCCTAAATATCTCTTAAATAATCCAATTTTAATTTGGAAGGAGAAAAATCAAGAATCAGTAACAACTCTTAGTCTCCTATCTTAGACATATGTATGAGATAGGAAAACATACAGACATAAGTCAAAATGCAAAAATAAAAAAGAAAGAAAGACCCGGCGTTGTGGCTCAAGCCTGTAATCCCAGCATTTTGGGAGGAAGAGGTTAGGGTATTGCCTGAGCCCATGGGTTCGAGAGCAGCCTGGGCAACTTGGCGAGACCTCATCTCTACAATAAATCAAAAAATTACCTGGGCAAGGTAGCACGCACCTATAGTTCTATCTACTTGGAAGGCTGAGGCAGAAGAATTGCCTGACCCCAGCAGGTCGATGCTGGGGTGGCTGCGAGCATGCCACTGCACTCCAGCCTGGGCGAGGGAGTGAGACTCCAACTCAGAAAA
The DNA here is from genome assembly GCA_963574415.1 of Tarsius wallacei. Classification (NCBI taxonomy): domain Eukaryota; kingdom Metazoa; phylum Chordata; class Mammalia; order Primates; family Tarsiidae; genus Tarsius; species Tarsius wallacei. The sequence continues at coordinate 2,860 of CAUYQG010032979.1, forward strand.
AAAAAGAAAAAGAAGAAAGAAAGAAAAAAAGTTTCCCTATTCCCAGTCTATTTAACTTCTATTCACTCCCCAATAAACAAATCCTTTAAAAGATAAGATGTAGTTCTCTATGAATATTTTTGATTGGAGAAAATAGCATACATTGATGTTCTAGTGTCTCAAGTCACAAATCATAGGAAACATAAAAGGCATAGAAGTAGACAAAGTTTACAACCATTGGTTGCCCAAGAAGAAAATGCACCTTCAATTTGAGATGTTTGAAATATCCCAGAAAATGTAAGCAAGGCTTTCATTTTGCAATTAATTTGAACTAATTTGTAGACATGCAAAGCAATGTTAGAAAATGTGTCCCTAGAAGAAATTGCTGGGCAGGATAGTAGGGGAACACCTCTAGCTTAGATTTCGTATTGAAAACTCATATGCTATAATGACCTGAAACTGTAATAAAAGAGCTTATGACTCCTTAAAAAAATCTTTCATACATGAAAGATCATTGGATGATGGAACAAACTGCCTCATAAGATCATGAGTGCTCTATCATTGGAAGTCTTCAAGCACGAGCTAAGCAAACACTTGGTGGTGACATTAACCAAATGATTGGGAGGGATAGACTTCTACTAAGTCTCATCCTGAATTGCTGTGATTCTAGACTGGTGTAATCTAATAGGAATACAGGAAGGATTCTAAACTTGGGTACGAAATAATTCTATCTGGAGAAAAGGAAAGGATGGAGAATAAAACAAGGAAAATAGCACTGATGTTTCTTCTGTGACAATTTAAAACAGTAATTTTATATAATTTATCATCTATCGCATTTTCACCCACTTTAGACAATTACACTACCCAGGATAAGCAAGCATGTGAAGAAAGAGACACTCTCATACAGTCAGATGAAAATGCAAATCAGCACAACTTTCTGGGAAACAATTACAAAATATAAAATACTCAATTATTATATTCAATAATTTTGTATCCAGGAATCTATTATACAGAAATGTTTATAGCATCATTTATGGATATATGTATAAAATGTTTATAAAAGTAGAAAATCAAAAATTAGAGTCAGTATAAATGCCCATTAAAAGAAGATTGAAATTAATTAGAGTATATTTATATTACAGAATATCTTGCAGTTATGAAAAAGAATGAGATGGTACTTTTTGTTCTAACAAAGGACAATTTCAAAGCTTATATTATTCAATGAAGAAATGCATACAAAGTATGATCCTCTGTTCGTTTTTGTAACAACAACAAGGCAGCAATTTGTGGTTGGATTAACACTGAGAAAGTTTCCTGAAGAATACACACCAAATTGTTAACAGGAGAAGAGAAAATGAAAGTAAGGGTGAAATTTTCACTCCTTAATGTGGATATTTCAAAATTACTTAAATTTTTTTTGAGAATACATTTACAACTTTTGTAACTTTTTTGGGTCCATCATAATTTTAAAGCCTCATCTCTTTTGTAGCAGTTTCCTGACTAACAATCCCCAAGGATCTTGCAAATTGTCAGATTAAGAAACTTTATGCATTTCTGAAAACACTTGAGCCAAAAACATCAATGAGGACACAAAAACAAAAAAAAACTTATTACACCTTAAATTTGTTGATTTGCTGCCCTCTCTTCTTTGTTCATTATATCATTGCTTTGTACCTTTACTAAATGCACTCCCAAACATCAAACTAAGATTTAAGTCTATCTTAATTAATGGTAATTTATGTGACCAATCTGGTATCCAGTGAGTTTGTAAAGGAGACTTGAGAGAGCCCTTGCAAAGTAGTAAACATTAGTGTGAGGCTCCTGACTCATTTCCATCATTTGTCTTGTCTCCTTTGTTGCTCATCAAAAGCATTTAGGTCAACTATGCCAGCTTCCCTTGGTGACTCACAAGAGATTATATAAATCGTTGGTCATGCTGTAAAACTGTATAAATACTTGCTTAAAATAAAACTTACTTCAGGGAATAGGAATTTTGTTGTTGTTGCTTTCCAACTTCTTCATAACTTGAGTTTGGCTTTAAGATGCAACATGCAAGAAAAAGGAAGCCTTAACATAATATTATTAAATATTTAATATCAGATCAAACTTCCCTAAATTTTTTTCATGTTGAAATATCAAGTGTAAAGTAGTATCACTGAGTATTCATTCTCCGCGATAGTGAAATGGTATGTTGCAGGTATGTCAATCTTTCATTGTTTTCCATCTGAAAAAGGATTATTTCACAATCATTACTTCCCTGCTAACCACTTACTTGACCTGGTAGAACCAGGATGCTTTCACATTACAGGTGTCAGCAATTCAAGCCTGATGTGAGTAGTTTAAGTTCAATCATATAAATAAAATAAGATGATCTTCGTTACTAAATCTCCGGAAAACACAGTTGTCAAATGATGATCTGAATTAATTATTTCTGATTATTCTCTGCTCCTGCTTCATAATCTCACCCTGTTTCTAAACCAGTTTTCTGCACCTTTTCTTCACTTTCTCACCACAATAGTTAATTAAACCACAATATAAAACCATGACTCAAGACCATTCTCTTGTAATAAAGACTCAAACAGCAGGGGCCAGCAGCTCACCACAGGTTTCCAGTGTAGACAGGAGAGCACTTGAGAGTCTTTTCTGTTCTGATATTATCCTCTGTTCTGGTACTGCTGCTTGAGGATTTTTTTCTTTTGAATCCCTCCTTTTGGGGGGTACTCTGCCCTATTCTCAATTTCATTTCCAAGTCTCAATTTCTATATACTTCTTTCTTGTACAAAAAAATGTCCCTTCTCCTAGAGTCCTTGAGAATTTTCCTAATTTCCGTCCCTTCTTTCTTATTTGAGGAAATGACTAAATTGCTCACTGCATTAGGTTCATTTCCTGAGATGCATTGTCCAGACAATTTGTTCTACTTTAAGACAGGTTCTCCGCACATCATCCCCAGGTTCATTTGGTGGGACTCTGGTCTGAAGTATTAATTTGCTTGGATATAAATTGATAACCACTTATTCCAATACCTGATATATAAACGAGGCAGATTTTGTCATTTTTGCTCAGTGAAACTTCTTATTGAAAATCTGCAAATACCTTTTAACAGTTAGTGGGCACCTTGGATGTCAAGTATGATCTCATATGCTGTCTCCCTTAATTTCCCTCCCACCTCTCTAGAATAATTATATTATCTCCAGCAAACAGATAATAAACCAGAGTTCAGGGAAGTCATATAGCTTACCAGGTTCACACAGCTAGTAAATAACAGAACTAGAATTCAAAACCAGGACTTTTAAATCTAAATCTAGTACTTGGTTTTCTTACCATGCTTCCCATATTCTGTCAAACATCAAAAACAGAAAGCAGATATGGAAGTTCAGTTCCTACCTGTCTTTGTCAAGCTTTGTGACTTTATGTCCACCTTAACTCCTCCATGCATTAACTTTTTCCTGTGAATATATTACTTGTCACTATTTGATGGAGATATTTTTTAAATGCATGAAATCATGCTTAGAAATAATCACTGAAATAAACTCTTGTACATGTATGTGCCTTTGGCCTGCAAAGAGTCAGAATAAATCGAATGAAAATTAATCAATACATTTGGGAAAATTGGTGTCATGTTTCCTAGGGAGCCTGTGTAGGGTATGGAGAACACATTTATAATAGGCAGGAAATTATATATAGCATCAAAACAAGATAATGGCAGTAGTAGATGCAAGTGGATCTGGTAGAAACGGGTTTGTGTGAAATATTTCAAAATAAATTGTATATTTTCGTTCTAATGATTGCTGTAGAATATGTTGTCATACACAAAAGAAGAGCTTTTTTAGGAAGAAAAGTGTTTTCTCCTTTATATTGTCTTAATGAGAATGGGAAGAAGAGGAAATGCAAGTGGTAAAATCTTTGGTAGAACAGGAAGAAACAATACCACCATCTGCCTCACTCCTCCCATGGGGAACTCTGACAAACTTTGAAAGAGCAAGTGTAGCAAAGAAGAAACTCGGCAGCAATAATTGGCTTGGAAGTCTCCCAAATACATCTTGTGTGTCTAGCCATCTGACACAGGTCAGCAGTGGTAATCCCAATATGCCTGCAGAAGCACATGATCTCTCTCTCTCTCTCTCTCTCACCCTAATCAATATAATGATTTAACTCTTTGTGTTATGCTCTTCATGGCATAGGAGAGTTTTTCAAGAACCCATGTTTTAAATTTCATATTAGGCAAATAGTCTTTGGGTTCTCTTCCATGGTCTCCTTTACATCTTCACACTGTTTATGACTCCTGGCAATGGCCTAGATACAAATTTAATAAAGTTTCTGGAGATCTGACTTGTTCATCATTGTATCTCTATCACTGAGCACAGATCGTGGCATACAATAAGAGTATCATAAATATTTGATGACTGGAGAGGTTCTTTTTTAAAAATTAATTGTTATATTAATGAATCTCCCAATTTCTCGAGCTCATATAGTGTTACTGCAGCTTAAATATTTACCCAATCTTCTGTCCATTTTATCTGTATAATCTCCCACCCATGCTGTGGAGGTCCGAGAGTGGAATGTAGGGATGAAAGATAAATGTTATAAAGCTGAGGTGGTTGAGGAGGTGGCAAGCAGAAACAGTGCATTGAAGGTGAAAATATTCTGTCAAAGAGGGAATGCCAGGCTGAGTCAAGAGTATCATGTCCTCATAAGACATCAAGCCAGGGGTACAAGCAACCAAAACCATTAAGAGGCTAAAAACCAAGAAAACAGAACAAGGAATAGTGGGTCAGAATACTGGAATAGGAGAGGGGGTCTAAATGGTCACTACATAGTTTTTAGGTGAGCTAAAATGAGTGTGCAAGGTTTATAAGTGTGATCATTTTGTAAAGGGATAGAAACAAGTAGATATCAGATCCATAACAAAATGGCTTACATATCCAAGAGAATAAGGCATCTTTATACACCCGAAAATTTTCTGGTGTTTGCCCTAGAGATATGTGGCAGGTTGTCCCAGAGCTCTCTGGAATGTTGGATAACCCAGGATGTAATAATGATATGCTACAAAATTATTCAGCAGATTCCATGAGCAACTCAGAAGAATAGCTTCTCTATCACCTCATATTCCTTTTCACTGGTGCAGTGAAATGGAGAAAAAGGCAAAGCAAGGGAATATGAAGGAGAAAAAAATTTAAAATAATCATATTCTAAAATTTCTATTAATCTAATTGAAACGTGACTGTCAGTCACATAATTGTATGCTTTGCTCAGATATTTTTCAGATGACAATTCAAAGTTCTAAGTACATAGTCATTATATACACTAAATATATGCATGATATGATCAGGCCATTTAAATGTCACAGATGATGGTACTTGGACTTTTGTATTTGGCATTATAAAAAGTGGTTCTAAAACATTAATAGTTGTTTACCACTGAGTAATTTACTTATATTCTTTATCTCTGAAAGGGGATTAACAATTATACATAATTCAAAGAGTTCCTGGAAGTAAATGAGATTAATATATATTGTAATATGTAAAGCCCTTTTAAATCTGACTATTGCCGTGGACAAAAAGTAAAATAAATATATTTCAAAACCAATCAAATGAAAATTAGAAGATAATGAAATAACAAGTACTGCAAAAGTTTCATTAAGAATTCTATAAAAATTTCTCATATTCATTCATTTGTGCATTATATTACTTTATAAGCAGGCATTTCCTTCCTTGTCTTGAAGACTGGTTAGAATTAATTCATAGCTCATATAATTCTTTAGCTTCCTTGCTATTATTTATTGTATTAATTACGTTAAGCACTTTTACTACCTAAAATAAACATGTTGAATACCTAGTAATATTACCTTGCCTAGGGTTGTTTTTTATAAAAATGTTCCCAGCAGGTCTTAGCATATAGCTGTCAAGTCTATGATACAAATAGTATCTAAAATGAGCCTTTCAGGACCATGATTGTGCTTCACTGATTACAGCAACCTTTTCTATTTTAGGCAAAGAAAACTCATGCCCCAAAGCAAAAGAATCAAGACCAGACAGAGGAAAAGGAGCTGCAAAGTTAACACTCTAAAGAAGGTCTGTTTTTCGATCATCTTATGGAATTTGTTTTACAAGGAATATTTTCTTCTAATTTTTTAGAGTAGCAAAGAAGAAATAAATGTAAGAGGATAGAAAAGTACTATATAGGCCTTTTCCTTTGGACTCCACAATGGCTTTTCCTAATATATGCTCTAAGACAAAATATTTCCAAGAGCTTCTCATGGTGAACAAAATAGTGCAGAGTTCTGTTTTCAAAGATCTAGCTCTCTGATTCTTCTCAGAGATTTACAACAACTACTAGCATTTTTAAGGCTTTGCAAAATCCTACTATAAATAAAATTGTTCAACTTTATCGTACAACATTTCCTAAAGACATTTGGTCACAGGATGCTTTTATTGCATAACATTGACTATGAACATATTTGGGGGATTTCTATATTACTGAAAAATCATATATGGGATATAAAAAAGAAAAAGAATGACAATCAAAGTAAACAAGTCAAAAGAGCAATGTGCAAAATTTGATAGGCAAACTGCAGGGATCTAGGACCAAAAGACTCAGCTTTCAGAAGATATCAATTTTCAGAGTTTTTCTAGACAAAATTTCTCTTTTCTGATAAAAAAAAATCCATCAGGGAAAAACACACACATTCATGCATGTGTACACATAAACAATATAGACTAGAAATCACAATTGACATGATCTGTAATAACTGTAACCTCAGTCACTAGCAGAGAAGACTATGGCAATTATTTAAGCAACCTTTTAAAAAGATGACACATTGGGTCCACTTTATGTTGAACCATTTATTCATATTTCACTGACTTATGTAGCCTATGTACAGAATAATAATATTTATTGCAATCTGTTTACCACTTTCCAGCTCAATAAGGAATTGAAAATACGCATTCCATGTACCAGTCTGTGTTTAGCTGCCTATCAGCTACTTTCCTCTCCTCATACTGAGACAGCTTGATCCTCCCTTATAGCCTCATTCTGTATTCCTCACACAGACGGGATTAAAGAAGATTCTTGTCAATACTCAGGGCACTTAGCAGTGAGTAAAATATGCTGGTGGTTCTGCTCAGATAGATCTTATGTCCAGCTCTACCAATTGGATTACTATCCTTTCCCTTAGAATCTTAAAATGAATTCCTACCTTATATACAGTTCTTGTTACTGGATCTTTACTCTGTCCTTTGAGTTCGAATCTTTTCCCTGCAAGAAAATATATGTATATGCCAATATCTATAGAACTGCTGCTCATGTGGGAGCTTATTCACAAGGGCTACAGTGAAAGCTTAGGTTCTAGAACTGGGGATAATGTTAGAGCAGGCCCAGCTACAAGACTTAGGTGATTCTTATCCACTAAAATACTGAACTAGGGTTCTTTAAATCACAACATGTAGAGAAATCATCTCAGAATCTTATGTGGAGTTAAATCCACAGATGGAGCTAATGGAATCTCTGAGAAGATAGATGAGACCAGAATAAAGGGCAGACACATCGCTACCTTTCTACTACTCTGAATGCTGCTGACCTGAAAATTTGTGCCCCTTCCTGCAGCTGTGAACTCAGTCCTATGGCAATAGTAAGTGGAAAAATAAGTAGAACAATCAGATAATTCAAGTCACTTAAACTACCAGATAATAGTTGGAGAATCCTGAAACAAAACTGTTTGGGTTTGGTATTAAAAAAAAAAATTAAACATAAAAAAAAAACCCTTTTTGTAGACATGCTATAATTCAACTTATTTTTATACATTTATTTTATCTCAATGCAAAATATAAATTAATGAAAAAAATTCAGAATGTAATTATTTAAAGTAATGAGGTTAAGCATTTCTTAGTATGTATGTGATACTATAAAATACACATGGATGTGTGTTACTAAGGCTGTAACACACACAGATGGAGATGGCAAAATGAATAAAAATTTGACTTAACATTCAAAAAAATTATCTTGGAATTCTGTTAGAGTTTTTGTCTTTTTCCTGGGCATCTTATCAGATCAGTAATCCCTCCCACCTTCCCATCTGCTTCATCAACAATCAGTTTTTATTGGTAACTTGCTCTCTTAGCTCTGCCCGAAGTCATTTTTAAAGGTGTAATCCCAGTTCAAAGATTTACTATAAGATCCCAAATTTCCAACAAAACAAAATGGAAAATCTGTTGGGCTACTGGGCTTGCTGCTTTTCAACTGAGGCCTTGGTTTCTGTACCTGAGCCTATTTTCAAGTCAGGATTAGTAAAAATCTACATTCCAATTTCTGTTATTATCTATATTGTACAGTTATCCTTTATTGACTTCAATTCATCATTACATAATCATTAAATTTTATAAAGTATCTATAAAAGTTCCTTTGAGACATTCTACTTTTGTCTTTCAAAGCATTTTGTGGCAAAATTCTAGCTTTAACATTTATCTTGGAAATTTATGTTTAACAGAAATAAGTAATTTTTAAGTCTCTGATAGGAGCCTTGGCTATAAAATAGAGGAATAAAATGAGACTGAAAACAACAGTGATGGTCATCAATCTGCCACATTTTTTTATTTCTGCCACATTTTTTTATTTCCCCTACTTACTAAATATTTTATTATGCTAAGGGTGACATTTTGGCTTCTTCCTGTGAACATGTTCTGTAGAATGCGCTACAAAAAATAATAATGTTTTAAAGGAGCTCAAAGTTTATGCAAAAATTTTAACTTTCTTATAATTTTAGTTGTACATATTCAGTTTGTTCAAGAAGAATGACTTCATTATTTTTCCAGTAGCTCAATTTCTGTTTGGATCATACAGTCCCTAACCCTATTTTGGTAAGCTGAAATTTTGATTTCCTTTCCTTTGATAATCACAAGAATTTCCATCGTTCTCTAGAGATAAGATTCTTGACCCCTAACCCCAAATCAGTGGCTACAGAGTTGGAATAACTCAGCTGATGTCTGTGTTTATGGCCTTATGCTACTATCTGTTTCCAATAGCCTTAGTATCATTCTCTACACCCTATCAAGCAACATGCTTTTGAACACACTGTCTGTAGGATTCCCTTTTTACTCATCACCCATGATTTACTCACTGCTGAGTTCTCAGGTTCAGACAGAATTATTTTCTTCTTATTCTGTTGATAGGCTTATTTTATCAGCCTATTTTACGCTTGGGCTGAATAAAACCCATTTTGGCCTTGCTTCCATTCACACACCATTGAGCTAAAAAAAAAAAAATCTTTGTTTATAATAAACAAGTAAGTAACAAATGTACATATATGTGGTTAAGGAAACTTCATGGACTTATTCACTTTGGAAAAGTACAAAGAAGACAGAAATAATCTACTCTTTATTATTTCAGTATCCAACACATGTTAAATGGCAGGCTCTAAAGTAAAAATGGCAGGTGCTAAAAATACAATGATGAGCTAAACAGAAATATTTTCTGATCTTGTGATGCATCCAGCTTAGTTTAAATCTACCATATGCCTCCTCTCCAATAAGCTGGGTCAACTGGACAACTCGCCTAATTGCTTAAGCCCTCATTTCTTTTTTTTCTTAATCTGATGAAGAGGTTAAAGTGGATAGTACCAAAGAATTTTTTTTTAAACTATAATGTTTTAAGAAAATTAACTTCATCACAATCAGAGTGAACGGTCTGAATAGTAGAACCTTCCACATATATATACTGCCAATTAGTCAAAAGCAGCTTTGGTTCTTATTATGCAATTAGTATTTCCTTACACATGGATATAAAAGTTTATTCAATCATAGTAGGTAAATTATAGCACTGGGAAACTAAAAGAAAGTTCCTTTAGTTTCACTTTATAAATGTGTGTGAATGTTATTTTTCTTTATGTAAATACTTTAACATATTACCTTTATCTAAGCCATGAAGTTAGAAGCCAAACAGAGATAGATTCTAACTTCATGAAATTTTTCTGTATATTTAAAAGTTGAGAATCACATTTTCCTCACATCACATGACTAAATTTTCATCTATTTGGATAGGACTATATGACAATGGACCCTTCACAGCTATATGTTTTTGTTTTGGGAGTTTTTGTTTATTTGCTTGTTTGCTTTAGCAAGCATAGAAAGCCCAATCAAGATACATGCTTTAAAAGCCATTTTCACAGAGGTGTTTTTATGAATACCTAGTCCTCACTTGGTACATAATCACTAACTATTTTTCCCATGTTCTGATCTATAAGGAGTTACTACTAAATACACATAGTGCTGGAAATAGAAACAACATGACAATCAATATAATCACTAACCTTACAGAAACAGATAATCTGGGGAAGGTCGCTGGGCTCCGAAAAAAATAAATTGAGGATATTGTGAATCACAAAGCTTGAAGAATGTGAAGAAGAAATTTTAAAAGATGATACACACCAGACGCTTTGAGAGGAATAGTCCTCTGGGCAAACCATCCTTGTTCTTTTCCACAAAAGACAGATATTAGTGCTCTTCTAATCTGCACTTAAACTTGGAAAGTCAGCCGGGCTCGGTGGCTCAGCCTGTAATCCCGCACCTTTGGGAGGCTGAGGTGAGTGGATTGCCTGAGCCCGCGGGTTCGAGACCCGCCTGGGCAAGCGAGACCTCATCTCTACAATAAATCAAAAAAATCAGCCAGGCATGGTAGCGCGCGCCTGTAGTTCCAGCTACTTGGAAGGCTGAGGCGGAAGGATCGCCGGAGCCCAGCAGGTCGAGGCTGCGGTGGCCGGGAGCGGCCACTGCACTCCAGTCTGGGCGACAGAGT
>CAUYQG010032981.1:0-47179 GCA_963574415.1 Tarsius wallacei
GTTAAAACAAGAAGACATTGAGACACTAAATAGGCCGATAATAACCCAGGAAATTGACTCTGTCATACAAAGACTACCTACCTGAACTGGATGGTTTTCCAGCAGAATTCTACAAAACATACAAGGAGGAGCTAATACCAATCCTACTAAAAGTATTCCAGGCAATTGAGAAAGATGGGATTCTCCCCAAATCATTTTACGAAGCTCACATCACACTGATACCCAAACAGGGTAAAGATCCAGCAAAAAAAGGGAACTACAGCCCAATATCCCTTATGAACATAGATGCAAAAATCCTCAACAAGATTCTAGCAAATTGGATCCAAAAACACATTTCAAAAATCATCCACCATGACCAAGTAGGCTTCATTCCCAGGATGCAGGGCTGGTTCAACATTCGCAAGATCATAAATGTCATTAAATACATCAACAGATGTAAAAACAAGAACAACATGATTATCTCATTAGATGCAGAAAAAGCTTTTGATAAAATCCAGCACCCCTTCTTGATAAAAGTCCTCAAACACCTCAGTATAGAAGGAACATATCTCAAAATAGTAAGCGCCATCTATGACAAACCCACAGCTAACATATTGCTTAATGGACAGAAGCTAGAAACATTTCCCCTGAAAACTGGAATAAGACAAGGCTGCCCACTCTCACCCCTGTTGTTCAGTATTGTGTTGGAAGTCCTAGTTCAAGCAATTAGATAAGAGAAGGACATCAGGTGTATCCAAATAGGAAAAGAAGAAGTCAAGTTATCTCTCTTTGCTGATGATATGATCCTACACCTTGAAAATCCAAGAGAATCTGTCAAACCTGCTTTCACTGATAAAGGACTTTGGCAAAGTCTCAGGGTACAAAGTAAATATGCAAAAGACAGTTGCATTCCTATACACCAACAACAAGCAGGCAGAGACCCAAATAGAAAGCACAATCCCATTCACAATAGCCACCAAAAAAAATGAAATACCTCGGCATCTTCCTAACCAGAGAAGTGAAAGACCTTGAAAATGAGAATTACAAAACACTGCTCAAAGAAATCCAAGAAGACACAAACAGATGGAAAAATATCCCACACTCATGGATAGAAAGAATAAACATTTTTAAGACGTCCATTCTACCAAAGGCAATCTATAGATTCAACGCTAAGTTACCAACATCATTCTTCTCAGACCTGGAAATGACAATACAGAAATTCATATGGAAACATAAACAATCATGAATATCCAAAACAATCCTTAGTAAAAGAAACAAATCAGTATTCATATCTTTTGTCTATCATCATACACAAAATGTAACTCTAAATGGATCAAAGACCTAAATGTAAAACCTCAAACTGTAAGAATCTTAGAAAATGCAGGAAACACTCTTAGGGAAGTTGGAGCTGGCAACCGATTCCTGACCAAAACCTGAAGTGCCCAGGGCATAAGAGATAATATAAACAAGTGGGACCTCATTAAACTGACAAACTTCTGCAAGGCCAAAGAAACCATCAAGAGAGCGGGGAGACAGCTCACAGAATGGGAAAAAATATTTGCCAACTGTATATCTGACAAAGGCCTAACATCTAGGATCTATAAGGAACTCAAACGTGCCGAAAGGAAAAAAACAAACAGCCCCTTTAAAAAGTGGACAAAAGACATGAATAGACACTTCTCAAAAGAAGATATGTGGGCAGCCAACAGACACAAGAATAAGTGCTCAGCCTCATTCATCATCATAGAAATGCAAATCAAAACCACATTGAGATACCACCTAACCCCTATAAGAATGACTATCATTAATAAAACAAACAACAGATGCTGGCAAGGATGTGGAGAAAAAGGAACACTTCTACACTACTGGTGGGAATGCAGACTAGTACAACCTCTTTGGAAGACAGTGTGGTGATTTCTGAAAGAACTAGAAATTGATCTTCCACATGACCCAGCAATTCCCTTATTGGGAATATACCCGGAGAAATTCAAATTATTCTATGAAAAAGATACCTGCACACGTATGTTTGTTGCAGCTCTATTCACAATAGCAAAAACATGGAACCAACCGTGTTGCCCATCGAAGCTGGACTGGATTAAAAAAATGTGGTATATATACACAATGGAATATTATGCAGCCATAAAGAAGGACAAATACATGGACTTTGCAGCAAATTGAATGGATTTGGAGTTGATCATATGCAGTGATTTTTTACAGAAACAAAGAACAGAGTTCCATATGTTCTCACTCATAAGGGGATCTTGCACAATTATAATGCTATAAGAAAGCTATTGGCAGTAGCGGAAAACTGTCAGGGGAAGGGCGGGTGGGACTGGCAGTTGAGGGAAAGTGGTGGGGAGGGAGGGGCATACCTCATCAACAAGGGTACCTGCATGATCAATGTTTGTATACCTAACCCTGAATTGTACCCCACATCCTTATAATAAATAAATACATTATAAAAAAAGAAAAGAAAAGAAAAGAAAATAGATACATGGGAAGAAGGATAACTGTGAGTCAGAGCACAGACTTTGGAATCAGAGACCTGAGTTACAATGAAACCTAGCCCTTCCTAGTCATGTGGATTTAGAGTGGTTTCCCTTCTGTGAACAGGGGCAAAATACTTATAAGACAAGGTAAAATGAGAATCAAATGCAAATAACTTTCTCAAACCAATGACTGTCATCCAATTATTTGATGAATAACTATGTGATTGAAAGGATTAAGGATAGGAGAAATATTTCCTAGAATGAAAATAATTTTTCCATGATTTATTTTAGAGCATTAAATATCAGCCATAATAACTAAATTCATCATAGCAGAAACATCTACTACAATAACACTAAAGGAAACTCACAATATGTATTTTGTGAGTTTAGTTATTATTAATATTTTCCCTTGTAACTAATACAAGTATTTCCCTTAATGAACAGTATCATAATTTCAGTTAATTGTACTATAAGTGTTAATTAATGTGCAAACTAACTTACATGTTTATTTAATTTTGACATTTAAGAAAAGTGTATGTTAGCCAAAATAAGATTGTTCTTTATTTCTCAACTAGAATATCATAAAAATCTGTTATTTTATCAACTCTTCCTTTTCATATTACACAAAATCTATATTGGGAAACTTTTGGACAGGGTTTCCAAATTTAAGTGGAGTGGGAGGAAGTGTTTTTTGTCTTTTGTCTCTTATTAAAAATGGTCTGTAATAATGTCCTTTGGGATTTTTGTTTAAATAATGTTTTCTTATTCCAAAAATGTCAAACAATATGAGTTGCAAAAATGATTATGACTTCCTATCTTCTTACTTAGGCAAATACAAATACAATAACATCTAAATCCAAAAAAATCGTCCTGCAATATTTATTAAGACAAGCTGGATGGTGAATATAGGGGTTTTTTTGGTTTGTTTTTCAAGTGTAGGGAGAAATTTGAGACATTTTTACCACAGGGAATCACAGTTAAAAATATAGTAGACTCCAAGACACAGTTGAAATATAGCCATTCATTTTATATGTCCTGCTCCTTTAAAAAAACTAATTACAGCAAACTTCAATTCTGATCCTTTTCATTGTGTTTGAAATTGATTATGGAACAACTGAATAACCATATGTTAGCCCGCATATTGTTTTCATGCTTTAAAAGAGTCTTTTAATACTCTTGCCTCAAAGTGTCAATTATGTATCACAAAAGAAATAAAGTAATTACTACTTTGAATGTAGAGAAATACAAAAAGGAAGCTGTGCTATTTGTATTAATTACAATTATTATTGATTTAATCACTTGCATTCTCACACAAACCCACTGAGTGATGTACTATCATCATTTTATTTATAAGTGTGGAGAGACTACATGATTTGTTCAACTCCTGTCTGATACTAAGTGATTAAGCTTGAATTAAAACACAATGTCTGATTCCAACTTTCTTATTGCCATTAACTTCACACACGCACACACACACACACACACACACACACACACACACGTAAGCACAATCAAAATGACTTTTAAAACACAGATTAATGTGATAATACAGATTTGTTCCTAGAATCTCCAAAGTGTTTTCATTAAATCATCATCTTAAAATCAAATAAATATTAGGATTTTATTAATTTTTAACATATAGCTAAAATCACATTATTATAGTCTATTATTATATTATATAGTCAATTATATTATAGTCTATTATAGTCATATGATGCTGGTGAAACTTCTTAGATAAAGGAACTCTCATACACTAGGATTGGGAATATAGCTACATCTCATATCTAAAAATTACTAAAGTGTTTACATAATTTTGACATTTGAGAGAAATATATGTTAGTCTAAATAAAAGTAGTTACATTTTGTCTCAAATAGAATATCATAAAAATCAAATATGGGAATAAGTCTTCTTTTCATTTTTCTTTAAAAATTATACTATCTATAATGATAAAAATATGGCCAACACTTCCACACTGTGGCACAAATTTTGAAGCATATACTAAGACATTTATTGCAACATTTTTCTCAGTTAAAAAATTATAAAACAAATTTATCTTCAATAACTAAAGTAACTACAGTATAATGACAATATAGAATATGGCACAGTTATTTAAAAATATGGTTTGACCTACTTCTTGTAATATCACTATGATTTATTGTTCATTTAAAGAAATACACAGACAATGCTTACACAATTATTCCTTTTAAGTGAGAAACAATGAAGAGGAAAAAATGTTCACATCGTTACACCAATTGTTATTAATGGCTACTTCCAAGGAAATTAGTATATATGAGGGTTCAAGATAAAGAGAATGTTTACTACTTAATCTATTTTATCCTACTATGTTTCTTGAAACATTTACAGTGAAAATGTGTGTATTACTAATGTGAAATAAACATAGACCATAAAGTTTAAAAACCAATCACTCTAAGATGTGTTGGTCTGGTAATGTACTAAAACTCTACATTTGCAAGTCACTGGATGGCATTTAATGCACAGTTTGGCATAAGGATTGCAGAATGAAACTTAGATATCTCTGGAAATAAACCAAGACTCATTGCTGAAGTGCACCTTTTCCATAGTGACTAGTAATATTAGGATCTCAGCTTTTTCTTCCTAGTGTAGAAAGAAAGTCGATTAGGTGATAGAAAATTTGTACTTAAGAAAATATTATGAAAATAATTTACCCAATTACATTTTCAGATATCTTCATGAATTAATTTATTACTTTTTGCCATAGAGGGAAAAGAATTTTTTCTCTAATGGTTGAAAAAGGATTCATTTCTTCTCTAAGCAGAGGAATACGTTCTTACGTTGAGAAGAGAGGACTATGAGCAACAAATTGGAATGAATCTACAAATGTGCTTTGGAATAAGATTACCATTTTGTTGCCAGTACTTTCACATTTTATTCAGAGGAAGACAGATGAACTACATGATTTACACTTTCTAGCTTCCAGGAAATATGAGGACAGCAACTAGGAAATAAATGGATTATTTTGACTGTCAGAATCAGGCAAGCTGAAGCAGTGGTCATCCCCTGTATTCATCAGCATGGTCCTCTTCCTGACTTCTCCACATGCCAAGGAACTAGGTCTCTGTACTCTGGCCACTGCCTTTTGTCTTTTTCAATTATTCAGAGTTTTCCTAAAGCTTCATACCTTTTCATCTCCATGAAGAATCCCAAGACCAATCTTTCTGAATTCTATGAAACATCTGTCCCAAAAGAGATGGAAGTTTTCATTCACTACTTTTGCAAATATGAACAAAGTGTCTCTATTTAGAATTTTATAAGAGAAAAAAACCAAGCCCCCCTACTATTTCAAAAGGAGATGTTTGGACAATAGTAATATGTGGAATTGAATTCACTCTATATAACTTATGAAGTCTTGTAAACATTTCTTTAAAAAATCATACGATCTATAATGATAAAAATATGGTCAAAACTTCCATACTGTGGCACAAATTTTGAAGCATATACTAAGACATTTATTGCAACTTTATTAAGTATTATTAAGGGATAATAACATCTACTGTCTAAAACTGTGAACAAACATAAACCATTACTTTGAGGAAATAAACATGCCTATGTACTTCTATAACATTTATTCTACAATGTAGCATATAATAATAATAGATAAATTAATAATTATCCTGAAGGTTATGCCAGTTAGAGGACTCAATGGAATACATTTTTGAGTCTCTCAATCTGTCTGCAAAGAAAAGAACAATCAGGTGTGAAAATAAAACAACTTAGAGATAATTTTCTATGAGTATGGTTAAGTAGAAATAAACATCTTAAGTTATTATGTTGCCTTTTATGTTTATTAACTCTTAGCCGGGATCGGTGGCTCAGTCTGTAATCCCGCGCCTTGGGAGGCTGAGGTGGGTGGATTGCCTTAGCCCGCGGGTTCGAGACCCGCCTGGGCAACTTGACGAGACCTCATCTCTACAATAAATCAAAAAATTAGCCGGGCATGGTAGTGTGCGCCTGTAATTCCAGCTACTTGGAAGGCTGAGGTGGAAGGCCCAGCAGGTCGAGGCTGCGGTGGCCGGGAGCGGCCACTGCACTCCAGTCTGGGCAACAGAGTGAGACTCCAACTCAAAAAAAAAAAAAAAAAAAAAAAAAATGTTTATTAAATCCAAAGCCCAGGGGTTGAATATATTTATTATGCCTTATCTTAATTAAAATTGAATCAAATAATTATGAAGTGAGATGAAGTTGGATGGACAAGGATATTAAGAGGAAAAGGAAGTTTCACCTCTCTTTACCTTAAGTTGGATGGATTTTTCTACTCACTGCTCCTTCCACAACCTGGCTAACACATTATATCCTGTAAAATGTAGTTCATATCTTATTTCCCCAACTCCCAAAATACTTCAAACATATCTTTACTGTAGTACTTAACAACACTCCATTAAAGTGATCTGCTATGTCTCTGTCTTCCCTATGAGACTATGAAACTGTGAACAATAAAGGCACAAATCTTGTTTATTCATGTTTATAAGCCTAAGCAGGCTGTTGCACAATGCCTGATGATACTATTTTGAAAGTTGAATGAAAAACTGTAAAATAATGTTCCAGTCATTGTGCATATATCATATTTTGTATAGCCTTATTTCAACTCAGAGTCAAGTAACTTTTATTACCGTCATATTATAATTAGAAAAATAATGCTAAAATAAAGCAATACACTTACTTTTATTTACACAGTTAGAAAATGGTTGAACAAAGATTCAAGTTCTGGGCTACATTATTTTAAAACAAGTGCCATTTCTGTGTCATTATCATACTCTTCTCTAAAGAAAAAAAAAGAATAACAAATTCACGCTAGCTAGGCGTTAATCAAGCAGTAGTCATTTATTAATATTGTTTCCATTTGATTTTTCAAATGTCTTAATATAGGAGGTAATCAAGAAGCTGTTACCTTCTATATTAGCTTATTAGCTTATCAAATTATTATAACTGGTAGAATGATGATGAAATTCATAAACTAGAAGGGTCTATATTTTATTTTATGTGAGGGATCAGTGGTGTATGGCTGGTGTATGTTAATATTTATATAGAGAGATCTATGCCTAAATAACCAGACAAACATTTTGAAGCTGTTATGTTATTATCACTTATAGGGACATCTACTCACTATGCAAATACAGACTTCCTGTTAGAACTTTCCATATGTTCCAATTACCCAAATTTCATTTACAGAGAGAGGTAGAGAAGTTAACTTATTATTTGGAAAAGTAGTATGTATTTTCATATACTAGAAAGAAGAAAAAATAAGTCATAAATTATACACCAAACAAGCAGAAAATCTCATATATTTTTGGAAAAATTGCACACAATTTGAAGCAGGGTATATGCAAGACTATTTTTGACAAGTTAACACACAATGTGTACGTATGTATTTGTGTGTATGCATACATTGCAATGTGCATAACCAGTCTTTCTGAGTTACATAAATATATTATTTAAGAATTTACTCTTTTTGTCAAAAGACCCCCAAGAACATCTGTTCTAATTGGTTTGTCTACTGAGCCAAAACTTATGCTTTTGAGACCAACCATGACAGGTGTTGAGAACTCAAATAGCCTAAGATTTGAAATTGGTTTTCTTCCCCCAGTAATACTGATTTAATAGACCCAGATAGAGTTCACAAAAATATACCACTGTTGATTGTCATTAAACTAAGGTAGAAAGAACATCTATTTTTTTTTATAGTCACATGACACATTTAACTTAAGAGGAAATGATACATTTTTTCTCTAGCAAATCTGTCCACTGGTTTGTCTAAATATACTTTGCAATGGGAACAATGCTCAAGGGGAAATTCAGGGTGTCTCATTCTCCTAGATTTCTATTATTAACTGGTGACTCCAACTTTTCATTCATTCACCAACCAGTAAGTAAGCTATTCACTCTCTGCTTCTGCATCTGTCCAGGATCTTTAGTCATTAACAAAACTAGCAGTGCATCATATTTTTCTAAACATGCTTTTCTTATACTATATACTAAAGCTCAATCAATTTAAAATATATATAGTCTTGTTCTGTTGTCCATATTTCCTCACCATATTTTTACAATGTTTCCATTGAATTACTAGTGTTTTTCAAAATGACTCTTTATCATTTTAATATATTCTGAGTCCTTCTTAGAAGTGCTTGACAATGTATTTTTTTTCTAATTTCTCTGTTTGGCTATTGATTTTTTTAAAAATGTATTCTTCATAACATTTATATATTCTAGATTTACTTTTATCAATGATAACTTTTGCTATCTTATCCTTTTTATGAATTCTATTTTTACTTTCATTTTAATGTGTCTTGACAATTAGAAGTTCTTAAATTTAATTCTGTTGAATTTATCAGTTAGTCCATATATGGTTGGTGCTATTTTCTCATATTTAAATTCTTCCCAAAGTCTGTATTGCAAATATATTAATATATTCTTACATAGCATATTCTAGATATGCTTTTTTTTCTATTCATATCTCTACTAATCTACACAAAAGTGATTTGTATGTGTGCTTGTGTGTGCCAACACTATCTTGCTCTGATCCACACATAAGTGTTATCATTTGTAAATATTAATTATTATAATATTTATGAGGCATGATGGTTCACACCCACAATCCCAATACTTTGGAAGGCCAAAGTGGAAGAATCACTTGATCTCAGGAGTCTGAGACCAAACTGGGCCACATAGCAAGACCTCGTCTCTACCAAACATAAAAAAAATTATCCAGGAATTGTGGCATGCATATGTAGTACCAGCTACTCAGGAGGCTAAGGGGTAGGACAGCATAAGCCCAGGTGATTGAGGCTGCAGTGAGCCGTGATCATGCCACTGTATTCTAGTCTGAGTGACAATGAGATATTAACTAAAAAAAAAAAAAAGAATTTGGGTTGTTATTTGTGCATTCTATTTTGTTTCATTGAATTTTTAATTTAACTATACAATAATTTAACTTAGGTGTAACTATGATATCTTTAATATAAATATTGAAATCAAGTAGAGTAAGTCTCTCTTGTTCTTTTTCAGTATAGTGTTTGATTCATTAAACTCTCTGAATTCATTTAAATATTTTAGAATCAGATTGTCAAAATCCATGAAAAAAAGTTCTTTGAGAGTTAATAGACTGGAATATTATGAACATATTAATCAGTTTAAGTAGAGTTAATTACTATATAATATTCTTTATTTTTACCCAATAATGAGGTATACTTATAAATATTTTGCTCTTCTTTGAGTATTTTTAAGGAAGTTTTATATTTTTTCATAAAATTTATCTCTAAGCATGCATCAGTATTTTTGACATGTTACATGTTTATGTTTGCTTAAAAACAATTTCAAGCTGTGGCTGGTTACAAAAAATGTAAGAGTTGATTTTGCATCCAGTAAACTAACAAAAACTTACATTAATTCTAAAATCTCATATGTGGACTTTTTGTTTTTAAGATTTTTGATCTCATGTGCAAATAATGAGTGTAATTTTTGCTTAACAAGACTTAATTGTTTTCTTGCAAACTCTTAAGATTCTCTAAAATAATATGCAATTAAGGAAGTAATAGTGGGTATTCTTGATTTATTCTAGATTATAAGTGAAAGTTTTTAATATTCACCTCTATTTGGTATTTACTGAAATAAACTTTGTGTGCAGGAATACATACACTTTGTAAATTCCTTAACTTTTCATAAAATGTTAAGTTTGCTGAATTTTTTTCTAAATCACAAACAGGTGTTTAACTTAATAAAAATACTATATAATTTTGAAAGTATGAAGTTGAGTTTATCATACTTTCTTCTTCCTTATTTTAATGCAGTGAATTAATTTAACCAATTGTTCAAAACTAAATTAAGATTAAATCCTGAACAACTCTCTCAAATGCGACTATCCACATTTTTCATTTTGCGCATATTACGGCTGTCATAAAGTAGGCACACCTGAATTCTTGTAAATACTTACACGTTCTTCTTTCTGAATATCCATTCATTCTGAAATATCTCACAGAGGGGATCCAAGAAGTGAAAAATGAACCTGTACACTACTGTGATAATTCGACCTGCTTTGTTGGAAACATAAAAGCTAGTATAATGACATACTGCTAAACACAGTTAATGATCCGGGGTTTGTTGTTGTTGTTGCTGTTGTTGCTGTTTTCCCAAGATGTGCTGTAATGTAGATCTTGTCACAGGGTAGTTCTGAGAAGATTTTGTTTTTCACTGTAGTCAATGTGACTATATGCAGCATCTCCATTAGGCTGCTACCATTAACAGAGTAATTAGGAAGGCTATCATGATCTCAAACTATGGTAACTGTTTGAGACTACACCTCATAAAATGTTCATTGGAGGATGAATTGCCATATTTTAAATAGAGCAAACATCTTCTTAAAATCTGTCTTTTCTGATCCCTGTTGCCAATATTTCAAGTTTGTTTACTACTGCTATTAATTATTCCAAGCATTAGGAGTAGTTAAACGTGAATGTGATCATAATATGAATATAATTTTTTGAGCATTAACTCAAAATTTAAAAAATGTAGTTGTTTGAATTGACAGAAAGGAATCCATCATATACTACATGTCAATGCAGCCAAGGGTTAGGAGTAGATAAGTTAATAGGCTGTCGAGACTGTACTTAACAAGTATAGTTATCTATTTCTGTGTATGGTTTTGTTATTTCACTGGGATCAAACAGAATATGTCATTTTTTGACTCTTTATAGGAGGGATATATATCTCTTCAAGAAAGTTAAGAACCAAAAACATTGAATATATAAAGAAGCTTAAATCATGGGTAGAAAGCATATATATATATATATATATATATATATATATATATATATATAAATTTGAAGTTACATTTTTGTCATGTTAATAATGACCCTATTTCCCTATTTTTCTCTTTCTTTCAGATATTATTTTTACTTATACATTTTTTATTGAGACGTGTTCAGACAATAATTATATATATCAACAATAGGATTAGCTTCAACAAAGTGCTTAATATCAATTAAGACAATTGGTTTTGCCAGAATCAAAAAAATAATTTCTAACATGAGTGTTTCTCACTTGTGACATATATTTGTAAGCTTTTAAAGAATGTTTACTTATAAATTGCCAAGGGAAATTAAAAATACCATGGAATCAGTGAACTATGATGTCTTGAGGGTTTCTTATTCTCACCTTCTCTCTTTCATTTAAAACTACTGTCAATCTGAAAATTACCCAGAGCCTGAGCTTTCCTGATAGTGTACAGAGCCCGAGGCAAGCCCACACTCTAAAACAGCCTGCTTCAATTTTATACTCCATTTAACACTTCATTTTTATGCTCAAACTTCGTTTTAGTCTGCACTGTTATAATTTCAGCATTTAGCTGATTTGGGCAATAGGTGCAGATGAAACCCTTATGAAAGGTTACGTTGGGCAAATCTAGGCTTCGATGCCTAAGAGGGGTGACAGCCATCCTGTTTACAACTGTGAAAATCTTACTTGACGTTTAAAACTATGAACCATAAAAGAAATCCTTATTTCAAAAGGAGCTACAAAATATTCTCAGGAAATAGTGGAAGCTTCACTAACAGATGGTACAATAACTACCTAATTGATATGCATTGTCAGAGGGTGCTATAAGGGAAACTAAGTGTGTGTATGCAGTAGTAGCGCATAAAACATATACAGTTATTTAAATTCGGAAATTATAGCAAGGATAGAAAATTTTAGCTCTTCTTTTGGAAAAGAGTCTGAGTTCTGAGAGATGAATATTAAAAAATAAGAAGTAGATTTCCTCTGCAACGAATGTTCTGTTCCTTCTTAGTTCTCTTAGGACTATTTACATGTCTTATGGTAAGGCTGATTTCATTAGCAACCTGTGCAGCTGCATAGAGCCACACAGACGGGTCCCGTGCTTGATTTACTGCCCTGCTGTTTCCATCATGAAAATCATCAAAAATAATTTTTTTCAACAAAATCTTCCACATTATCATTTTGTGTTGGGTACCAGAAATAATGAAACCAGTCTTGCAACTTCTATATATTACAAGTTGGATTTTTTAAAAAAAATCTGCAAAACATCAACAAAGGAGGTTACCATTTCTACTAAGTTGTGGATCGGCAAAGAAAAATAAGAGAATAAAGACAAAGCCCATGAGTAATCATGTTGAGGTTCTCATGGCTTTTTAGGCTTATTGAATCAAAATGACCAGAAGGTACTGTTCTTATTCAAAAACTCAGTTTTTGAGTTTCCACTATAAACTTAGAGTTCAACTGGTGAGATATGGCACTATTTGATGTGAGGTGCTTTTGAGGTTCCATTTCCTAAAGATTAAGCACAACAATTATCCACCAGCCTGTCATGGTTCTATCTAAAATCAGCAAGATTTGCTAGGCATTTCTTTTCTAAACGCAGTGATTGATGTGGAATCTCTTTTCTATAAAAGATAGGCAAAACAAATAAAATGAATAAAAGTAGCCCATTTGATAATACTGAGACTTTTATGATGTGGAAAGAGCTTGTCAATACACATTGCACAAAATGTGGATTCAGTATGTCTTTAATTGTGTTGGTAAAAACAAAAGTGAGGCTATGTGCAGAAAAGGATGTGGTGCTTTATTTCTCCATAAGCCATATTTATTGAATAATATTACAGGGAGATATTTATTATATCTCCATCATAGTAATGAAGATGTTCTACTTTGATTGAATGTGGTTTCTTGATAAATAGTCTAGTAAACAACATTCACCTAGAGGAACTAAAACTAAGATTTATCTTACCATTTCCTGGTTAAATTTGCATTTATGAATTGCTCTTTTCATGACCACCCCAGTGTTCTGCTTCAATTCAATATTAAACAACCATTATATATTAATGAGAAAAGTCAGATTAATTTATACTTTATACTGAAATGTAGTCAATTCTTCCATAGTGATAATACAATTACAGAACTAATTTTGAAGTGCATAATGGATTTTTAAAAGTTAACTTATCCATAATAGGTTGCAGCCTGATGTTATGTAAGATACTGACAGAGGGAAAAATAAGACCCTAATACTGTAGCATTTTAAGAATTTATTACAGGAATACCCAAGTCGGCATAATGCTATGCAACCAATAAATGTATAGTAAATATTTTTTCCACAATATTTTTGTTTCTTCCAACGTCTACAATGTAGTCTCCTTTTTTTATCCTGAGTAATTAAAAAGTCACTCAGAAATTCAAAGGTCATGTTTAGGGTTGGAATAAACATTTGAAATAATAACAACGGAAGAAAATAATGTACCGCCTGTCTTCCCTTTTTTTAATCTCTCACTTGATCCCTTTTACCTCCACCATCATTCTATCACAAAAGTTTTTTCCTGAGCCTTTTAATAAACTTCACACTACGAAATTTGATGGTCGTTTCCCCTCCATCTTACCTCACATTACTACTACATTACTGAAAACACACTTTTTTGTTTTTGTTTTTATAAACCGCTTACCTTCTCAGACAAGAGAGTTTCTTTTTTTTCTTTCTTTGTCTCTGACCATTTTAATTAATTTTCTTTGGCATATTCAGTTCACTCTTCTTATTAAATGAAGGCCTCTTCCTGGTCCTTTAACTCATTTTTTTCGCAGAAAATCTTACTCATGTCCACTACTTTAATTATTATCTATATAACAATGATTCACACATGGATCTCTACACTAATCATCATCTTTGTGGGTCAAATTCATATATTATACTGTCCCTCTGAATTTGGGACCCTTCAAAGATAGTGAAAATAGATACAAAATCAAACTCCTCAGTCTGCACACAAGGAGTTCTGTTTCAAAATGTGCTCTTTCAATATGTGCCATAATTATGTATCAAATTACAGAAGCCTGAAATCTGAGACTAATTCTTCACACCTTTCTCCCTTGTATTTTTTTCTAAAATCTTTTCAAATTCTATAATTTTGTCTCCTAATTATTTATTTAAAAAGTATTCGCTTCTCTTTATCTCAACAACAAATCCCTAGTCCAAATGGCCATCATATATGATCTGGACAACTGAAATAGTTTTATAATTATTATGTCAATATTGGGTTTTGCTAACCCTGTTCCCTAAAGTTAATGTTTTAAACTATCAATAGCTACTCATAATTCCTTTAAGACCAAGAGCCTTAATAAAACTACTTATAAAACTCTGCACCTCATTTCTTGACCTCCAGCCATGCTGCCTGTTTTCAGTGCCATTTAGAAACCAGACTCTTTCTACACTCAGTCTTTGCACATGCCGATTCTATCTGCAGTATATAATTTGCGGTGTCATCTGTTTTTTACTTTATTAATGATTTTAAATCTCAGCCCAAAATATTATTACTTCATTAAAGACTTCCCCAATTGCTCTATTCCAGACTGAATCAAACCCATCTATTTTATACAGTTGTTACACTATGTCCTCAAGTTTGTAGCACTGTTCGCAGATGGAATTTTACATTGATGTTTAATGATCTTCTGAAAAATAAAACACATATATAATCTTAAGATATCAGTCTCTCTGAGAGGAAATTCAACTGCAATTGACATTATGAAGATATTACTCAACAGTTGCTGAATAAATCAATACTTATTTGCAAATAAATTAACTGCTGAATATATGAAAGTCAACTTACTCAAACTGCTTAAAACAATTAGTTTCATTAATAGACCTAGTTTATTTTCTTCCTTATTGTTTTCCTGACTACTATTCTTCCTTTTTTTTCCCTTTTTTCCTCTATTCTTGCCTGCCTTCCAGCTTTTAATCCAGTCACAATTAAAAACTTACCAGAGAGCTTGGTACATCTTACATGCTCAGTAAATTGTTAAATAATTTAAGGAATCAGAATATCCAACTTTTACCAGGTTTATACACATTCTAGTTATATAATTTTGACAAGTTATTAATCCTCTGGTTCTCAGCTAATGGTCTGTTAAACAAAATAAGATATAAGACATGCACTAAAAGAGATTTCTGGAAAATAAGTAGAAAAAAAAACAACAATGAGAACCAAAAAGTTGTCACAAATTGTCAGCATCATCTTTGAATATCAATTACTATACAGGAAATGACTATATATCTTAATGTTCTAGGATTAAAACAAAGCTTTACTCTTAGGACATTTCCATGAAGTTCTATTGTGAAACCCAGAAAGACTGAATTTTATGGTATCGTTATTGTAAAATTCCACACAAATCACACATTATACAGACTGATCTCTGTGGTTTTCTAATAAAAACATTTAGTTCCTTTATGAGTTATGTGTACTTTAGAGAGCTACACAGGTTGATGCTATTGAGGTGAAAGGTCTTAAGAAAATGCTTCTAAGCCTTCCTGGGGGGGCAGTTAAAGGCAGCTATCCCAATAAATCAGTATGGAGAGTGGACTGACAGCATACTCAATTTCCCTTTGAGAGTAACTACACTGAGAGTAAATTCTCAACAGGAAATAAAGACGAATTTCACTAAGCATATAGGCCAATCTCCAGTGCTTTCAAAGGGATTTGAAAGAAAAAACATGAGCAAATATATCACTCAGAATCCACACTGCATCCCACAAAGGACTAAGTTATGATCATAAAGGTAGAGCTTATGCAGGAACTCTGACATAACAAAGATTCTATGACTCTGACCTTTGCGCTCGTCTTCTACACATTTTTTTTCTATTTCTCTTTGTTATATACCAATAATTGATTTCAACCAGTCATTCAATCTGTTTTTACCATAGTAAAAACTTTTAAGACATCTCTCTATAGTATCCCACCATTTTTTTTTTTTTAATTTTATTCTCACTCTGTCACCCAGGCTGGAGTGCAGTGGCATACTCACAGCCACCCCAGAGTCGACCTGCTGGTCTCCAGTGATCCTTTCACCTCAGCCTTCCAAGTAGCCAGGACTACAGGCGCGTTCAACCACAACTGGCTAATTCTTTATTTATTATAGACACGAGGTCTCGCCAAGTTGCCCGGGCTGGTCTCTAACACGCAGGCTCAGACAATCCACTCACCTCGGCCTCCCAAAGCGCTGTGATTACAGGCCAGCCACCGAGCCTGGCCCTATCCCTCCATTTTAATCCTCAACTTCTGTTTATTTAAGTTTTTATGTCACATGTGAATTGACTGCTATTTGGCCAGGAAAGTAAAGCGGACAATTACCATGGGACAGCTATAACAGCATCAGAAGTGAATGCCGAAAGTGTCAGTGTTTATCTTTAAGAACACTATAGTTCCTGTAATGCTTATGTTTGACTTCTTCTGAATATTCTCTGGGAATCAGAGTTTAAGCAAAGAGAAGAAATGGTCAACAGATGGTATAAACAGCAAAGGGGTTCTAGATTTGGAGAAAGAAGTAAGTTTGGGAAATGTGATTCTTTCAAATTCTAATACAGAATATATTAAATATTAACTAGAGTTGAATAGTTTTCTTAAATCTCTCCAAAGATAATTGAGTTTTCAATCTATATTTTCTAGAATTCTATTATACAATAAATGCAGGTTTAGAGTGAGCTATGGTCCCTGCAGACATGTAATAGGTTAAAAAAATTAAAACTCTCTGTAACACCACAACCAGACACAAAAACAGAAAATTACTTGTGATATCCTTTAATAGTACATATATACCTATATGTACATTTATAATTTCTACAAATTGCTATCCAGTTTTTAATTTAAGAAGATATCATGAAAATATTTTAGATACAACATTTTTCAGACTTGTGGTATCTAATTTAAAATATACCAGTACATTTAACAAATTCCTGATTGTCAGAATGATAGAATATTCATATTTTTTCTTTTTGTTCCTTTTCTTTCTTTATTATATAGACATCTTGAATTAAATCTTTGTTTCTACTCAATATTGCTTTCTTAGGATACATTTCTATAGCTAACATTCCTTTTTAGTGAGGTGGAATTTGAAACATGTAAGCACTCAATAAATGTTTGCTAAATAAATATTTTTGAATGAGTAAATAAATAAATGATTATAAGATCAAGTTACTTCCTTGAATTTCATAACCTTCCCAAAGAATGAAGAGATAATAAGAAGCACTGTGATCATTTCAGAATGGCAGCCTGCAGAATTGTAAGCTATCATTCTATTTTTTAAAATTCAATATTTGAAAACTCTTAGCTCTGCCAATGAGCTTCGTTTACTAAAATTGCTTTAATGAAGTATATATTAATGTTTAACCTAAAGTTCAGTCCAGATACACCTGGAAGGAAGACTGTCTATTGATTTTGTCTTTTTTAAATGTATTATTCAGAGATTTAAACAATAACAGTGTGATGGTAATATATGAAATGTTATAAATATAAAACTAATTTTAATATACTGATGACAGTAACTGAACAGCATTCATATGAAATCTACTGCTGTTTCTTTTTTCCTAACAAATATTCAAACTATTTATAAAATCTGCCATTTGAATCATTACTTCTGTGCTAACAATGTGATGTCATCATTTTCTTTATAGAAAATGATTGTATTAAAAACTTACTATGCAATAATAGCAGTGTCCTAAACAGTATACTCTCTCATCTGTTTTAGCTAATTGTTAAGTCATATAAATCTTATTATGAGTCTTCTTATAAAATAGTCAAATATGAGAAGCTTTTAAAATTATATATCTATATCTTTTTCTATTGATAGCTATATATGTTTCTTTGTAATGCAGAATTTTTTGGCTATATCTGTACCAATAGTCTACGAGTTTCTCTGCCTATGTAACTTTTTCATTGATTCAACAAATATTCACTGGATACCTCCCATGTTGGCATTGCTCTAGACAGTAAGAACAGGACAATGAAAACAGCTAGAAAAATAGTAAACCTGTTGTTCACAAAGTTGTATTTTGAAATTTGGCCTAGATTGTGGCCTAAATGAGTTTCCTATTTGGCCTCTACTAAATTGAATTTATCCAATCAGTCTTTGCCTATATTTTGAATAGACATTTTGATACTTAAAAGACAGACTTATTCCATTTCTAATATGTATGATAAATGTTAGTTCTCCTTGCATCCATATGCTTTCTTAAATTTCATTCCATATTCTTTTTCATGCATTTGTATGAACCAAGTACAGTTTTAATGGACTTGCTATTTTAGAATCCATTTGTTAAAATTTCAATGTTCTTTTAAAGTCTCAAATCAGTTCCATGATTTAAAACTAGCATATCATTACTGCCTTCTTTTTTTTGACTAATATAAGGCATTAATTTATTTTATATTTAGAACTCAAAAGCTTTTTTCTTCATTAATACAGATGCATAGTGCTAATACATAAAAGCTATTGATTAGAATACGTTAACCAATCACAAGAAAAAAGAACAGCTGTTTCAAGTTGTCACTGCATAGTAAAAGATATTGTATTAGGACAGTGATTCTACACAAGTCTGTTTCAAATTGAAGATGCAAGGAGTTTGATCATTTTGCTTAACGGTCAACCAACTTAAAATTCATACACAAATTTTATGAAAAGACTGTTACATTCTCCTCTATCTTTATCCCTATAATACTATGTTTACCATTTAATAAATATTAAATATAGATTAATGAATGAATAAATCAATAATTAAAATACGAGCTGGTAACCTAACTAATAGTATGATGAAATAACTTTAAATCATTGATTTGAAGTGTCTTATCCTTGGGAAACTCTCTTTATAATGCTGCACTTTTCTCTTTACAATTAGCATAAAGAAAAGGGTCGTTTGGTATAGTGGAAATATTATGGTCAATACTTGAGTTTGGTTCACAATAAGCTAAGATAATGATATTGAGCAGTATGCTAAATGCTACTCTCTCACCAAGTCAAATAACAAGTATGAGAGGAACTCAGACAAAAACCCAATTTTTTTTTTTTTTTTTTTACTGTAAAGATGTGGGTTACAATTCAGGGTTAGGTATACAAATGTTAATTATGCAGGTACCCTTGTAGATGAAGTAAGCCTCTCCTTCCCCTAGCAGTTTTCCTCAACTGCCAATTCCACCTCCACTCCCCTGACAATTCCCCACTACTGCCAATCCCTTTCTTATAGTATTACGTTTAAGATCCACTTATGAGTGAGAACATATGGTACTCTGTTCTTTGTTTCTGTGATAGATCACTGAGTGTGATCGACTTTAAATCCATCCAAGCTGCTGCAAAATCCATATGTTTGTCCTTTTTTATGGCTGTGTAATATTCCATTGTGTATATGTACCACATTTTTTTAATCCAGTCCAGCTTCAATGGGCAGCATAGTTGGTTCTATGTTCCATGTAAAAAACAAAATTTAAGGCCGGGCTTGATGGCTCAGCCTGTAATCCCAGCACTTTGGGAGGCCTAGGCGAGTGAATTGCCTGAGCCCATGGGTTTGAGACCCACCCTGGCAACTTGGCAAGACCTCGTCTCTCCAATAAATCAAAAATTAGCCGGGCATGGTAGTGCATGCCTGTAGTTCCGGCTACTTGGAAGACTGAGTTGGAAGGATTGGGGGAGCCCAGCAGGGCGAGGCTGCGGTGGTTAGGGGAGTGCCATTGCACTCCAGTCTGGGAGACAGAGTGAGACTCCCCGTCAAAAAAAACACAAAATTTATTAACATTTTTTGTATTTATTCTCATTATTCTTTGCATGTTTAAACTTTAGTCACCTTCAAAGTACTCTCCATTTGATGCAATACACCTCCTGAGATGCTTTTTTCCACTGCTCAAAAAGTTTCTGCATTTGTCAGTTTTGATGCTTTTTAGTGCTTCTGCTGCTTTTTGTTTTGCGTCTTCCACATTGCCTCTTCCAAATGTTTTCCTTTAAGAACTTTTTTCATCTGGGAGGGAAAAATAATTAAGGGTAAAATCCACTGATTAGGAAGGATGGAGCATAGGCATCATGCTGGCATTGGTCAAAACTGCTGAACCTTCAGTGCAGTGTGGGCAGGTGCATTGTCACGGTGACGAACCAGTCACCTGTTTGCCACAACTCAGGATACTTCTTCTGGAAATCATCACTCAACCTTCTCAAAACTTCTAAGATACCCGCATACGTTTATTTGTTTCAACTCTATTCACAATAGCAAAAACATGGAACCAACCATGTTGCCCATGAAAGCTGGACTAAATAAGAAAAAGTGGCACGTATACACAATGGAATATCATGCAGCCATAAAAAAGGACAAACATATGGACTTCGCAGCAACTTGGATGGATTTAGAGTCAATCATACTCAGTGATCTATCACAGAAACAAAGAACAGAGTACCATATGTTTTCACACATAAATGGACCTTGAACAATTATTATAATACTATAAGAAGGGGATCAGCAAACTGGGAATCCCTAGTGGGAAACTGTCAGGGAAGGGGCGTGGGATTGGCAGCTGAGGGAAACTGCTAGGGGAGGGAGGGGCATACCACTTCAACAAGTGTACCTGCATAATCAATGTTTGTATACCTAACCCTGAATTGTAACCCATATCTTTATAATTAAATAAATAAACTTTGATAGACCATTTGAACAAGAAGAACAAATTACTAGTGTACTACACTCAAAAAGAAAACTCCAGTTTTGGGGGGGTTCCTCCTTGAATGGTCTGACAACTGAAGTCAGCTTTTTTATTGTGGGGGCTGTTGTGTGTATGTGTGCTTTGTTGTTATTTTTCATGTTTACTTTTTATAGGTCAAGGGGTAAAAAATATACACATTAGATGGGGAAATCAATTATAAGTATAATTAACTCTTAGTACATGCACGAGAAATACTGAAATGCAAACTTTTCTGAGACCATATGTCTTATTTTCCAATCCTCTTGGTATTTCAGTCACACCAAATTATCGTGAAACCTTAAACAATCCTCATTAGAAGCAGCCTAGTTCCATAAAAAAAAATAAAATCATGAATTTTGCAGCAACCTGGATGGAATTGGAGTTTATAATACTGAGTGATTTCTCACAGAAACAAAGATCTGAATATCACATTTCACACACTCATAAGTTGAATTTGAACAACTATTGTAATACTATAAGAAAAGGATTGAAAGTAGCAGGAAAAATGGAGGAGGGGCAGGGAGAGAAGGGAGGTGGTATTAGCGGTGGTCAATATCTGTCTGGGGACAGGGGGCACACCTCATCAACAAGGGTACCTGCACAATGCATATTTGTATGCCTAACCCTTAACTGTACCCCACAATTTTAAAATTAAAAATATGTTAAAAAAATAAATAAATAAAAAATAAGTATTCTAGTTCTAGTTCTCAAAAAAAAAGAAATAGCCTAGTTCATATGCTTAGTGGCATAACAACTAGAACAAGTCTAAGTCCACTCAATTATGTTGTTATATAAAGACACTATACTTAACATAGATACTAATGAGTAAATAAGTTTTGAGAATTGAGTATTGAAACAACATACTTTTATATATGCTAATTTCTATATAGATATGCATATATATACATATATTTCCTCTGTTTAAAAATATTCTTCTTCTGCTTCTCACATTGAAAAATGCTACTGATACCTTCTTTCTGCTTTTATATGGTAATTTACAAAGTACTAGTACATGGAAGCTGATTTAAGAAAAAAAAATTGATGCAAAAATAATGCCTGAAAACATAAATCTGCCTATTATCAAAATGAAATGTTTATGCTCAAATTTAATATTCTTGTAGGAAGTAAGCCATCTCATTTTCACAACTCAGCAATCTCAACTAAGGAAAGTAAATAAGAATACATTCACAGTTAAACACATCAGAGTAAAACTGAAGAAACTCAAATTAAAAGAAAATGCATAAGTACACAATATGGTAATGGTAACTACAGGTACTATGTTGTACAGCAAATCTCAAGAAATTGTTCATCTTTCATAACTACAAATGTATTATTTTAACCAATACTTCCTCACTTCCCCCACCCTCCAGTACCTTACAACCACCATTCAACTCTCTTCTTCTATGAATTTAATTAATTTGGATAACTTATATAAGAGGAATCATACAGTACTTCTACTGTAACTAGTGTATTTCACTAAGCATAATGTTTTCCAGGTTCACCCATGTTGTCACAAATAACAGGATTTCCTTCTTTGTTAAAGACTGTAATATTTCATAGTATGTATTTTCACATTTTCTTTATCCACTCATTGGGATTTTTTATGTTGGCTACTGTAAATAATGTTGCAGTAAGCATTAGAGTGCAGATATCTCTTCCAGATCTTGATTACAATTACTTTAGGTATATATCTAGAACTGAGATTGCTGGATCATATGGTAGTTTTAGTTTTAATTTTTGGAAAGCCCACCATTTTGTTTTCCATAGACAGGGGTTTTGCCAGTTATTTAAGATTAATAATTTGTTGCAATTTTTAAATCATTCTAAATAAATATTTACTTACATAGAAAATAAAGTGTTAATCAAATTATGTCATATTTGTAATAATTCTCTATCCACAGTTATTTACTAGAATGTATTTCTGTTGTCTGCAGAAGAGAACATATCATTATATTTGAAGGCTCTTCTTACATCTTCTGAATCACTAAACAAAGTGTTCCAATTTTTGCAACAAAAGTCAGGATCTGAGATCATGAATTTGTGTCCCCTCATATCATTTTATGTTTTTGATACACATGATTCTAGAGTTCGGAAGTTAAGAATTGACTATTTAATAAAATCATCTTGATAAGAAGAGAAAGAATAAGAAAGAAAAAGAGAAAGAAAAAGAAAGAGATGGATGGAAGGAAAGGAGGGAGGGAAGGAGGAAGGGAGATGTGGAAGGAGGGAGAAAGAAAAGAAGGAAAAAGATATAAAAACAACCAAAGGGAGAAGACAGATACCTCAGAGAAAGTGAACATTACTTTAGGGCTTCATACTCTGGCATCCCATGGACCCCTAAAAATCTGTGCTTATTATTTAGAAATTGATAAAATTTCTAAAATTCGAGCAGAAACTATATCATTTAATCAATAAGTCTACCTGAATATGTATTGCTATGGCTTGAATGTGCCCCTCAAAATTCATGTGTTGGAAACTTAATTGTCAATATAACATTAGTAAGAGGTAGGGCCTTTAAGAGGTGATAAGGGTAGAGCCCTCATGAATGAATTAATGCCATCAACCAGGGAGTGAGTTATTTTTTTAGAGACTGAATTAGTTCTCACAGGAGTGAGTTCATCCTCAGAAGAGTAAGTTGCAACTGAAGCAAGCTTGGCTCACTCTTGTGGTCTCCTTTGCATGTGTTCACTAACCCTGCTGCTCTTCTGCCATGGGATAACACAGCAAGAAGATCCTCACCAGATACTGGGGCATTGCTCTTGAATGCCCCAGTCTCTAAAAGTGTAAAAAAGTAAATTAATTTTGTGTATAAATTACCCAATCTGTGATATTATTTATAACAATAGAAAATAAACTAAGACTTCTGTCAATGTATTACTGACTATCATTTATATAAACTTTATACAAAGTATACATGTGTTGGTTGAGTTATGCCCCCCAAAGAGATTTATTGAAGTTCTAACCCTGGTATCCATTAATGTGTATAAATGCGTATGTTTTATATATGTATTATAATACTTAAATGCTTAATACTCTTGATATCTTAAACATCAAATTATATATTGGGGAAGAATTGTCATTAGAAATTACCTTTGCAAATGACAGAATATTGGAATGGTGTGCCTTAATATTCTCTGTATGCTTTATATGTTTCATGTGTTTCAAAACTATAATGCCGGACTCGGTGGCTCAGCCTGTAATCCCGCGCCTTGGGAGGCTGAGGTGAGTGGACTGCCTGAGTCCGCGGGTTCGAGACCTGCCTGGGCAACTTGGTGAGACCTCATCTCTACAATAAATAAAAAAAAAAGTAGCTGGGTGTCGTAGCGCGCGCCTGTAGTTCCAGCTACTTGGAAGGCTGAGGCGGAAGGA
Source organism: Tarsius wallacei (assembly GCA_963574415.1). Lineage (NCBI taxonomy): Eukaryota > Metazoa > Chordata > Mammalia > Primates > Tarsiidae > Tarsius > Tarsius wallacei. Next base: position 24,351 of record CAUYQG010032981.1, read on the forward strand.
TCGCCAGAGCCCAGCAGGTCAAGGCTGTGGTGGCTGGGAGCGGCCACTGCACTCCAGTCTGAGCAACAGAGTGAGACTCCAACTCAAAAAAAAACAAAATTATAATAAATATATAACATTTATATTGTGCTAGGGAAGCTGAAAATTTACCTTTGTCAGGTCATTTTTATTTGGACCCTATTTCCTAACCATTTTCATTCCCAACTCCAAGCTTCTTAACTACATTTTTCCCAATACCACTGTACCCTTGAGTTTCCGCTCAGCAAGATGAAAATGGGTTCTAAGTATCTTCTGGAGGAATCAAGATGATATGAGCTTCAAGACAGAAATATTTTATTTCTTACCCTTTTGATGTCGATACCTTCCAAATAAAGGCAGTTAAAATAACATAGAATTAGCAATGGAGACAAAAAATAAATAGAGAAAAAATAGTGGGAAATAAAATTTAAAAACAGAGAAAGACGTTTTAGAACAACAACAACAAAAAATAACAGGGAAAGTAGAAGATTTACCTATCTCTGCTTAACATGTACTGAATTTTAAAGTATGTCTGACTGTTAATGGTTATGAATAGTCCTGAAGTTAAAAACTCCAAGTGTATTCTTTAAATTCCCAATGCAAAATGTTTAGCTAAACGTGTAACTAGTGATCTTAAGATTTTACAAACTTTAGGGATTAAAATTATTATGTTGATCATGACATCCTCATTGGAAATATAGAATCATTTTTTCTGCTATCCCTGACTCCCTCCCTGCCTCCCTCCCTGCTCTCTCTGTCTCTGTCTCTTTTTCTCTCTCTCATTTTACCCAAAGGAGAAAGTAAAGCAATCTGAGATAAGAGCTGAGCAACACAAGACAACCAATATTGAAGACTTTTTATGCAATGGCAAGAAAAGGTTTGACCTGTGGTCTCTCCATCTAAGAACCACCCTGCTCTACACTTAGTGTGAAAGAAAAGTCCATACTCACAGCTTGCTTAACAACATTCTAGAAACTGTATGTTCTATTATTACTTGAAGTTAAACCAGAGTTATAAGAAAATCAATCCTCAATAATGGTTAAGATACTACCAGCACTTTTGTCGTAAGTTTTGGAGACCAACTAAAATGAGAAATGGAAAGAATGTTAATTTTACCAAAAGATTAAATCCCTGGAATTCTTAATTGATAGTTGATATCTTTGCTAAGTTAAAGATCAGGAAACTTAATTCAATGGAGAAAATTTACCAAGCTTTTCATAGTTAGAACTTGAGTTTAAAAATCCAAAATCATTGGTTGATTTTCCTTTCTAAAAGCAGCTACCACTGTCCATAACTACATCCTGAAGTATTGGAACAACCTAGGGAGTTGTTCTAAAAGTAAATGTCCTTTGTGAGAAGTGAAGATGAATCAAGAGAAATAATCCACTGTTACTGAAAAACATTTCACTATTCATGAGTCAGCAGTATCTTCTTTACATAATCTTTTTTATGATAATTTATTACTATACTATTTGGCCATCAAATGCCCTGTTCATATTAATCTGTTACCAAACTTCCATGGTATTGCTTTGCATTTAGTAGTCCAATATATTTTAGTTCACAATTAACTATGAACATATAGAAATCAATTATGCCGGCACATGAACTCAAGAAGAGCTCACTGTTACATATAATGCCTGTATTCTGAATCATGATTAATGAATCTTATATTAGTCAAGACTGTATTTGAGTGTTTTTCAAATATAAAAATAACTTAGACCTTTAGTGTCAAATAGAACACATCAACATTATTTATTTTCTCTTCTGTATTACACAGTATCATTTATTTCCTGGTTTTTTAAAAAGGTGAAATAGTACTTTTCTTGAATTGTTTTTATTAAAATATTAGTATTACATATTCACTTCTTTTTAGATAATGCTTTTACTTAAGGATGTTTTTCTACATCAGCAATTATTTTAAAGATTGAAGACTATTTTTTTCCTCTGACATCATTCCTAAGTTAGAAATAAGAAAAATTTATGTCAATATTACTTAGAAGAAAACTATCATATATAATTTCTAATGCACCACTCTTGTGTATATATGTACAATCTAGTATCCATTGTACTTCCTGCTTCTTCTATTTCTACTTGCTACTTTTCTCAAATCTCTAAAAGTATTTCAAGATTAAAAATACATCAAAAGTAAAACTGGTTTGAAAATATAGTTTAAGTATTAACTTGTACATAGCACAACACGGATTTCTCCTTTTCATGTTTTCAGCACTGCACATTTCCCCAAATCCATGCATACAAAGTCACACTCAGGCCAAGGATTTCTTTCAATTTGTTGAGAGTAACTGACAATGGTTGGTTTAATAATTATTTAAGAAATTATTTAAGAAATGGTGTAAGGCAAGGTGTCAAAAAATATTATGTTAACAGAATTTCCAATGCTCTTACTTTCTTTACAGAAAAGGGAGAAGGAAATCTTTTTGATGAGGAGATGAAAAATACTTCACCTAAACATGGTCTAGGATGTACAAATTATCACACTCTATGGGACTAGCAGCAAGTCACAGGCTTTCACTATTTAACTTACTGTTATGGTATATTATTTGAGATTAAAAATTATTTTTAAACTCACACAATATTTTGAACCCAAATGTGTGGGGGGTTTTCTGATACTAAGTACCAATTTTTCAAAACTCTGGATATCAATCAGTTGCCCTACAATGCTGACTCTAACTACTCAGAGCTAGCACAGACCCTACAAGGCAAGAGCTCAGTCTTCAAAAACTGACCCCACTCCACATGTGCCAGTCACAGATCCCAGGTTGTCAGCTGTACTTCTAAACAGCCAGTCATTAATTGGGGATAACCTCAACCCTCTCCTCGGGTTTGATGACTTGCTATAATGGTGAACAAATATGAGTTGGTGACAACTTAGCTATGAAAAAGGAAAAATACATTTTCCAATTTGGGGTACAATTAAATGAGGGAACAAAATAACATTCAAGTACTTTGTTCTAATTAACCTTTTGGATAGTGTTAATTTATATTTGAGGTGCCGATCTAATAATGTCTGGTGTAGCTTCTATAAGCTTCTGATAAGTATTAGATTTAATATCAAGTACCCAGATGAGCCACTTAAAAATCTCTTAGTGATAGCCGGGCTCGGTGGCACAGCCTGTAATGCCGCGCTTTGGGAGGCTGAGGTGAGTGGATTGCCTGAGCCCGCGGGTTCGAGACCCACCTGGGCAACTTGGTGAGACCTCATCTCTACAATAAATCAACAAATTAGCCGGGCATGGTAGCGCGCACCTGTAGTTCCAGCTACTTGGAAGGCTGAGGCGGGAGGATGGCCAGGGCCCAGCAGGTCCAGGCTGCAGTGGCGGGGAGCGGCTGCTGCACTCCAGTCTGGGCTACAGAGTGAGACTCCAACTCAAAAAAAAATAAACCTCTTAGTGATAACAATGAGACAGACAATTATGGAACCATATGCTTAATAACAGCTGATTTCTAAAACATTATAACTTCACTTTACATCTGCTTCTAAAATCTAACTTTAATATAATTGGTTTAAATGAATAATCTATATTCAGTACTGGGTTGGTTCCTTTTTGTGATTCATTCCAGACTATATAAAAGAAAGGTCCTCCCTCATGATGAACCTGAGACCTGTGGTAACGTTTTCACCTCTTGGAAGCAATAGAAACAAGACGTAAACCATCAGTCCCTAGGTAATCATAAAAATGACAACTTGAATCACAGCAAATGCAATGTGCTGTGACTTTTAATTAAAGATGTTACTTAGCAACCCACAGATAAGTGATGCTATGACATTACTCCCCTTGCCAATTAAGAGAGAACTCAGACCTTACATTAAACAACTCTATTTTCTACATTAATCATCAGAAAACAATGTCAATGTAGAGCAAAGTGTTGAAGTCCTGGCTAGCAGGACAACGAATAAGCACATAATTAGGGATGGATCTGAAATTAAATAAATTTTCTAATTTGTTGAGCTTTGATAAAATATTTATCTAGACATAATTGGCCTTTAATTAGATAATTTAAACACAGTTTCAGGTCTTTAAGATCCTTTACTATTCTCAATGAAAAAATTTACAGCCATGAAGGTAGACCTTCATCCAATGCTAATATTCACATATGTACTAAACTTCAAAAGAAGAAAATAATCAAGTCCTAGGCTACCTGATAATAATTTAATAATTCTGGTGGACCAGGTAGCAACAAGTGAGAAAGTTCTTCACAGAGAGTTCTTCACGGGTCCAAGAAACCCACTGATCACATTTGGCAGATTATGTATAAAGTTGGGTTCACTCTGAATAGTTAAAGAAGATAAATGCAGCATGTCAACTGGAGAAGACAGAATTACATAATTAACTTCCAATATGTTTGTCTTTTTTCAAAGAAATATCTAAATGCATGCCTGCTCTATCAATTTCATGTTAATAAATGCAATAGCTATGTAGTTAACAAATTTGAGCAACTCTTACATTACTTTTTAAAATGCTACTATATTCTCTATTGCACAAAGGTCTGAGATTGTATTTTATCACTTCTACTTGTTACCTGGAGTTTAATCTCCATTAGCCTCTGAAGTACTTTATTGTTGTCCACAAAATTTGCAACCCAAATTAATCTAATTTACAACATTACATTTTTCATTTGAGGCCACTGCTCAAGATGATGTACTTCTTTTCAACACATAAGGATGCCATCTAAACTGCCTCCTGGATAATTTTAGTCTTCACCAGAGAGTGGCATGTTGACATGCACACCAAGCAAATACACGCTATGCAAGACGAACTCACCAAAGAGATACAGCCTACAGACACAATGGAAATCCAAGTTATGGGAGAAAAAAAGATTAAAACATTTTTGCATCACGTTTTACGTGTTAAGCTTCTGTACCAATTAAACTTTTTTATTTTGAAATAACTGTAATGATACTTTAAGAAATAATAAGGAGCTGGCTGTCGTAGCTCACACCTGTAATCCCAGGACTACAGGTGGAGGCGAGAGAATTGCCTGAGCTCAGGGGTTCAAGACCAGGCTAAGCAACATGGTGAGACCTCATGTATACAATAAATCAAAAACTTAGCTGGGCGTGGTGGTGCATGCCTGTTTCCAGCTACGTGGAAGACTGAGGCGGAAGAATCACCAGAGCCCAACAGGTCAAGGCTGTGGTGACCGTGAACATGCCACTGCACTCCAGCCTGGGTGAAGGAGTGGGACTCCAACTCAACAACAACAACAAAAAAAAAAAAAAAAAAGAAAGAAAGAAAAAAAAGAAAGAAAAGATAAAAAATGAAAGAAAATAAAATAATAAAGATTTCATGCACACTTTATCCAATTTCAAGCAATGGCAACACGTTGCAAAATTCTAAAACAATATCACAAGCAGGATATTGACACTGATACAGTCAAAATATAGATTATTTCTATCACCACAAAAATCTTTCATGCTGCCTTTTTATCATCATACCCAATTCCCTCCCACCCCTACCCATACCTTTACTCCTGGTAACCACAAATTAGGGTTTTTTTTTTTAATTTTTAGAGTTTTACTCCTTTAAGAATGTTATACAAGTAGAATCAACAGTACGCCAATTTTTAGTCGTGTGTTTTTTTTCCTCAGCATAATTATCTGGAGATTGCTCAAAATTGTTTCGGGCATCAATAGTTCATTCATTTTTATGGCTGAGTAATATTCCATGATAGCCCATTGTACCATTAATTTTTAAAACAATATTTGCCTATTGAAAATAACATGTGAGTGCTTTCCAGATTTTTCCTGACATGAGCATTTGTAAACAGGTTTTTGTCTTAATATAACTTTTCATTTCTCTGGGATAAATGCTCAAGAGTGCAATAATTTGTCATATAGTGGTTGTATGTTGGTTTTCTAAGAAACTGTCAAAATGTTTCCCAGAGTGGCTGTGCAATTTTGCCTTCAGACCAGCAATGTATGAGTCATTTTTTAAAAATCCATGGCAGATTTGCTGTCGCTATTCTGATAGACATAAAGTGATACCTTCTTAGGATTTTTACTTGCATTTTCTTAATGACTAATGGTGTTGAATTTTTTTTAAAAAGTGCTGATTTGCTTATGTCTTATTTGATAAAATATCTGTTCCTGTCTTTTTGTTCATTTTCTAATTAGACTTTTTTTCTTACTTTCTAGTGTGAAGAGTTCTTTTATATTCTAGATGTTAGCACTTTGTTAGATATGTTGTGCAAATATATTCTAATCTGCAAATTATTTTTCCTTTTTTTTTTTTTTGAGTTGGAGTCTCACTTTGTCGCCCAGACTGGAGTGCAGTGGCCACTCCCAGCCACCGCAGCCTTGACCTGCTGGGCTCCGGGGGTCTTTCCGCCTAAGCCTTCCAAGTAGCTAGAACCACAGGCGCGCGCTACCACACCCGGCTAATTTTTTTATTTACTATAGAGGTGAGGTCTCACCAAGTTGCCCAGGTGGGTCTCGAATCCGCAGACTCAGGCAATCCATTCACCTCAGACTCCCAAGGTGCGGGATTACAGGCTGAGCCACCGAGCCTGGCTCATCCTTTTTAAAAAGTATATTTTGTAGAGAAAAGTTTTAATTTTAATAAAGTCCAATTATCAATTTTTCCTTTTTATGAATTGCATGTTTGATGTCAAGTCTAAGAAAATTTTCCCTTGGTATAAATCCAGGGATTTTGTTTTATTTTAAAAGCTTTGTAATTTTATATCTTAAATTTTAGAACATGATCCATTTTAAGTTATTATTGTTATAACTTTTGAGACTTCTGCTGAAATGCAATTTATTGTATATGGATGTTCAATTGCTCCAGCACAAGTTGCTGAAAAGATTAGCTTTCTTACATTGAATTGCTTTTGTACTTCTGTCAAAAAGCAGTTGGAAATTTGTGTGGAACTATCCGAGTTCTCTGTTCTGTTTCATTGATTTCTATGTCTATCCTTTTGCCAAAGCCACACTGTCTTGATTATTGTAGCTAGGCAATTAGCCTTGAAATCAACTAGACTGCTTTCTTTCTCTTTATTCTTTTTCAAAGTTGTTTTAGTTGTTCTGGTTCTATTGCCTTTCCATATACGTGTTAGAATAATATTGTCCAAAATTTGGTAAGAATTTCATTGAATCTGTACCTCAATTTTTTTTGTAAGAATTGTGTTGAATCTTTATACCAATTTAGGAAAAATTGACTTGTTTACTATGCTGAATATTCCAGCCCATGCTTTACCAAAATGTAGTTTTAATATAAAAACTCACACGTTTTGTTAGATTTACATTTAATGTTTGTTTTGAGACATTGTAAATAGTATTGTACTTTTATTTGGTGTTCAAATATTCTTTAATAATATGTAGAAATACAACTGAGAGAGGAAGATAAATTTATTTTAAGAACTTGTCTCATATTGCTGTGGAAGCTGACAAGTACAAAATATGTGGGGTGAGTTGGCAGACTAAACCAAGGAAAAGTTGATTTTTGCAGCCAGCGTCCAAAAGCAGATTTAAGGCAGAATTTCTTCTCCCTCAAGGGAGTCAGTTCTATTATTATTATTCTTACTTAAAACCTCATCTAAGAGGATAAAGCCCATATACAAGGAAGTTGGTTATTTTTCTTTACTCAAACAATTGATTAAAATGTTTACTTTATCAAGAAGAATTCTTCAGAGAAACATCCAGACCAATATTTGACCAAATATCTGGGTACCCAGGCCTAGTATGCACGTACATCTCATTTACACATAAAATGTAAATTTCATGCAAAATTAAACATCAAAAGTCTATCTCTGATGCACTTAGCACCCATACATATCTCCTTAAACCATTCTTAATTTTTAAGTGAAGACAATAACAGTCATACTTCTTCCTTACATGATAAAAGTATCCTGTGTACAACTCAAAATATGCTAATCCTTGCCCCAGAAAAGAAAACAAAGTCAGTAGGTGATGTTTCCTCCTCTCCTTTATATCCTGTAACTTAAATACTATCATGTAAAGTTCACATTACTTAAATACATGCTATAAGTCATCTTTTGTTCTATGTTAAGGTGATACAAAAGGGAAGAAAACAAATATACAGATTTGAGATACACACACATACAGACATAATTGTAACAAACTAAGAAAGTAATATTCATGATAGCTACAGTCCTATCAATTTTGTAAGTGATTGTGTGGTCATAGTTGGTGTTTATAACTATCTTCTTCTTCCATTTTGGTATCCCCTTTTCCCTTAGTGAGCACCCAGGCTCATCATAATTCTTTACCTGGTAGCGTAACCTAAGCCTTCATTCCTGAAAGGTTTGCCTGAATTTGGTTGTTGTAGTTTACTGTTGACTTTAATCATAGGAGGTGGTAATAGTAAGAGACACCAAAAGTTATTTCCTGTATTTCCGACATACTCTCTTTTATGTTTATTATGGCAGAGAGGATCAATCATAACCACCAGTAACTCTCATGCCTCTTTATTCAGAGGTATGAGAAATCTGAATGGGCCAGGTGCAGTCTTAATTTCCAGATCAGTTCCCTTATTTGTTATAGTGCTATTTAAATGATTTATTTCATATTACATGAGTTTGGGTAGCTGGTATCTCTTTTGCTTTTTAGTTTTTAGAAATAGATCCATTTCATATAAATTGTCAAATTTATGTGTTGATGATTGTTTGTAATATTCCCCTACTATTCTCTTTTTATATCTGTAAGGTCTGCAGTGATATCCTCTCTTTCATGCCTAATCATGACAAATTGTATCTGTCTTTGTTTATGTCAGTCATTCTAAAGGCTTGTACATTTTATTGATTTTTCAAAGAACAAACTGAATTTTCTCTATGGAGTTTCCTTTGTTCTCAGTTGTGTTTTTTTCTGATCCTATATTTATTTTTTCTTTATTCTGCTTACTTTGGATTTATTCTGTACTTCATTTTTGAAGTTCTCCAGAAAGGAGATTATATACTTGATTAGAGAAGTTTACTTTTTTCCTAATGGTTATATTTAGTGTTATAAATTTTCCTCTCTGTACTGCTTTATCCATGTCTCACAAATTACAATATGTGTGGGTACATAGTTACAGTGTGGCGAGAGTGACTTCCCGTTTGCCCTTTGTTATCATGAGAGGGATAGGATCATAGTTTTGTCTGTGGTGTTTGACTGTAGTACAGCAATTAGAGTCTAAGAGTTTTCTGTTTTGCTAAGCTCCTTCTTTCCTGGTATTGGCTAGAGAGAGTAGGCTTTTGTGGGACACTATTTTATATCTGAATACATTAGGTGTTTTCAGGTGTCACTTTTCCTAGTACAAAATTTAGGATATAAGAAAAAGAAAACCTAAAATATCACTGCAGTGTCATTCTTTGGGTTCCCAGGCCTCGAGTCAGTCTGCCTTTTTCTCCATCTTTTAGAGGTGTGTGTGTGTGTGTGTGTGTGTGTGTGTGTGTGTGTGTGTGTGTGTAACATTCCATGTTTTTTAGTTGTATTTATCAGAGGACATAAAGAAAAGTATATCTAAAGCATCTTACTTCCAAGTTATTTTTGATTCACTTTAAACTGCTTTTATAAATCTTTCAGATAAGAAAGAAGAAGAAAACAAAACAAAACATTGCTTTTAATCCTACATACATTAAAATGGCATAAGCATTCTGAACAAATTGATAAAAAAGTAGTGCTCTTATCCTCTACTCAGCTACTCAGTTGCTTGAATCAGTGTCAGTCATGTAATGTGTCCTGGCTTCAGTTTTCACTTAGGAAAAGAGGGTTAATTTTACGTTATAGCCCACAGTATCAACCTGCTTGAGAATATCTGAAGACTCTGTATTTACATGTTATAAAGCTCTCTTATATCTTACTTGGTAACTCAGAAGAGTAATATCAAATTCTAAAATAGAATGTAACATTCCTATTGGATTGAACTATTTCCTTCAAATAGATAGTATTTTCATAATATCTCTAATATAGATTGTTTTGAAGATGCATTATACCAGAAGCCTTGAGCCCACAGTATTTCAGAAGAAGTAAAACTATCTATAAAAAAGAAGCCATAGCTTTGATATTCTACACAGAACAAAAAAGTAACTAACTATTAAATTGACTTATCTCTCAAACAGCTACTCTGATCCTTTACTCATTCAATGAGAACTGCGTAAAAGACATTGTATTAGGTGCTGCTGAAATAGAAGACAAAATTTGGGGCCAGGAGAATAGCTCATGACCCATCCACTGAATTATCTCTTCCAGGTTTCATAATTTAATTGTAATTGCAAACTTTTGGCTCAATCAAGGCATATTAATTTGAAGGGGATATCAATGTGAGGCAGAGATGAAATGTTTCCGAATCACTTACACCAAATAATATATTCCAACCAGGCAAGGACACTCCTGGGGCAGAGGCTGAGACGCAGTATGGCATTGCCCTGATTCCACTGTGAAGACCTGCAGCCAGCTGTCATCTCTAAAGTCCCTGATGGTACAGAGCTGCCCTTGTCATTATGGGAGAAAGAGACACAAAGAAAGGGAAGTTAATTGACTAAAAGTGATTCATTTCTGTTTTCTCAAGACCTTATATAATGTCTGTTACAAACAGACACTGCAAAACTATTCAATGGAAATAAAGTTCCCTATTTCCAGTTCTCTCTCTTGCTGTCCAACAGTGGATAGGGCGCTGCTTCACTCAAATACCCAATCTGTCCATTTATAGAATAGAGATGGAACTAATACGTATAAAGCCATTTCAAGGATGCAATTTCACAATGGCTAAAAATGCACACTGTGAATTTTATTTATTTTTATTTAAAAAACAATTTTTAAAGATGTGGGGAACAATTCAGTGTTAGGTGCACAAATGTTCACTATGCAGTTACCCTTGTTGATGAGGTGTCTCCCACCCCCGCCAGATTTTAAAGTGCTATGAGAATATGAGGGAAATGCAATATATCTACTGTGCCTACGTTCTTCCTTCTAGATATGAAAGTGACCAATGATAAAAACATTACATCCATAATACATTTCAATACATATTTTAAGTTACAATAATTTCAACATAAGGTTTAGTAAAGTACAATTTTTTAAAATTCAAAAACAATTTTAACCTGAAATTGTTTTTATTTTTCTGAATTATCACTGCACTTACAAAAAAGTGTAAACTTATATAGTTTAAAATATAATTTGTAGATCTGCCTAAAGTATTACTAAAATTGTAAAAATATAGATAAATTATTAGTTTTCAAAAACTTGTAGAAATTTACTATAGGGAAGCCATGGAATCTAATAAAAAATAACAACACTGGATCATCACTATTTTATTGCTATTGAGATTGGCCAATTGAAATTTTACATAAAAAGACAAAAATTATACAAGGTATTTTTCTAATTTTCTAGAATAGAAACATAAATTTCATTTCAATCAAAATATTTTACCTAGGGTTTTAGTTAAAATGTTTTTCCCCTATACAATTCCTATCAATATTTTATCACTTGAATTTATTATGAGTCTAAAACTAGTAAGGGAATGTTTTTGATAAGGATACACATTATGGCATATTTCTTCTTGGAGAATATAGTCCTCAAGAATAAGTTTTGAAATTTGAGGTTGTGGCAGTAAAAACTATAATAATAGAGCATTCTTGGGATTCCCAAATTTTGAGTATTCTAAGATCAAAGTGTCAAAAGCCTGGAATAAGTGTAAGATAAGTTGCCATTTAATTTAATAGAGACATAGATTTAATAAACTCTCTAGATACTCAGAATTAGAACTCTTACAGGAGATTATCTTATTGACTGCTATGGTGGATAAAGTAAAATAAGACGCTGGAAATCTCAGAATTAAATATTCAGGTGAAATTTGGTATGAACATGTTCAATTCATGTTACCATTCAAAAATGAATATATGGGAGAAAAGAAAAGGCATAGTCCAATGGCAAAAAAATAATGTGACACAATGAATGAAAAATGCACCTTCTTGAAGATGAGAAAGTATAGAGCTTTTACTATGCGTTAGAGAAATTAAAATAATAGCATAAAATAGTTTTTTTAACTATGTTTATAAATTTATATGCATACACACACACACACACACACACACACACACACACACAAGGTGTGGGGGGCAAACAAAACTGGAATTATCTTTTGGCAGGCAGGCCCCCTGTAGTACACTCAGAATTTGTTTCTCTGGATCAAATTGTCAAAGATTTTTTCTGGAAGTTTTGAGAAGGTGGTGTCACAATTTGCAGAAGAAACATCCTGAGTTGTGGCAAACAGGTGGTTGGATCTTCCACCATAATAATGCACCTACCCGCATCATGCTGGGTGTTCAGTTTTGACCAAAAAGGCATGACCCCCATGTCCCACACTCCCTACTCACCCTCTCTTGCCCCCCGCAACATGTTTTTTTTTTGTTTGTTTGTTTCATCAGATGAAAAAAGTCCTCAAAGGGAAATATTTTGCAGATGTGGAAGAGAGAACAAAAACCGGCAGAAGCACAAAGAGGTGCATCAAAACTGCTAAGCTCAAAAACTGTTCTGAGCAGTGGAAAAAGCATCTTGATAAGTGTATTGCATCAAATGGGGAGTACGTTGAAGTTAACTGAAGTTTAAACATGTAAGACTACATACACAATTTTTCATATATAAATTCTGTTCTGAGGGGTCTCCCATTGTACATATATATATAAACATCCTAATGCAAAAAATTGTAAGAATTCTATCATTGTGTTTTCTCAATGTAGCATAATAAGAACATTTTACTTTCACTAGAAAAAAAGCTGTCACTATGTAATATATAAAACATATATAGCAGATTTATATGTTTATGCAAAATACAGTATATAAAATACAGATACTAAAGTATTTTTTCTGCTGTGAAATGTATATTCTCAAAATTATATAAGATGTATTTTATGATTTTTCATATTCCTTATTTCCTTTTAGACATTCGTACTTTCTTTCACAAAATCAAAGTTATTCCTAAATTTTTTCCTTCTTCTTAACTTATTTACTTATTCTCTCTGTCTCTCTCCTCTTTTGTCCTTTTCCCCCTTATGCTTATGTAACTAACAGATTTTCAGAAACTCTTACGTATCTTATATTTCTCTTGTTTCAACTTGGCTCCACAACTAAATAGTTAATATAATCTGCTTATTTTTTCTCGGAAGTGATAAAAAAAATACTTCCTAGCAATAATTCTAAATGTCTATCTGAGTATTCATTTTTTAGTCTATTAATATTGAAAACATAAACAATATTTGAAAAATTAGCAACATTATAAATTTGAACTTTAAAATCATCTGTTTAGAAAGAATGTAAATTATATTCATAATTTGCTCATGTTGTATAGAAAGAAAATTTTTAAAATCAAAATTAAAAAATTTCAATTTAATAATTATATCACTGAGTTAGAGATTAATAAGTCATACAAACATTTATTTCTATTTAATAAGTGCATTATTATTAAACATATTTAAAACTAAGATTATTTTAATAGGTCAGTATGCAGTATAAACTGTATAGAACGTATTTTGCTATATCAAATAAGTTTCACCCAATCAGACAGACAGTTGGATATAATAAGACCATGTTAATCTGAATAGATTTCTTTAAAAAGATGTCATTTGGTCCTTTCTATGGGATGCTGCTTTTGAAGTGTGTGTTCCTATAACAAGTGATCAGTTATATGGCTCTTCTCTACTAGACAGGTCTCATGAGTGGAGAAAGCAAATTAGAGTGTGGAACATGAGTATACCAGGGAAGGCATTTAACTCTGGTTCCTTCAGAAGATAGCCTGAAACCATTTCCACTCGTATGACTTTTGGACTGGAGACTGGCAAAGGAATAATACATCTAATGGAAAGGGATGATGATCCATGAAGAGCCAATGAACAGGTTATCAATTGTGGCTATCACTATTCTAAGTAGAAAAGTGTCTTACCTATAAACATATTCTATCTGGAGATACTCTCCAAAATAGAGACCGGAATATTAAACTCTGGAAGAGAAAAATCGTCTTTTAAAAGTATGAAACAGAAAATTAGCTTCTTCAAATCTGCTTCTTTCTTTTTTTTTTTTTTTTTTTGAGCTGGAGTCTTACTCTGTCGCCCAGACTGGAGTGCAGTGGCTGCTTCCGGTCATCTCAGCCTCGACCTGTTGGGCTCTGGCAATCCTTCGCCTCAGCCTTCCAAGTAGCTGGAACTACAGGCGCAGGCTACCACACCCGGTTAATTTTTTGATTTATTGTAGAGATGAGGTCTCACCAAGTTGCCCAGGCGGGTCTCGAACTGGCGGACTCAGGCAATCCACTCACCTCAGCCTCCCAAGGCGCGGAGATTACAGGCTGAGACACCAAGCCTGGCTATCTGCTTATTTCTTAAATGCCCCATTGTCTCTACCTTGCCACCATAGGCTTAAAGTCGATTTTTCCTACTTCCCTTAATGATAACAGGAAATAACTTTTTCAAAAAACCTAAGCTACCATTATATATAATTTTCTATTAAACAGCAATCCTACATTTTAGCAAAGCAAAACCACATTGCTATATAATTCTGTGGATATTTATATGGAATTATAAAACAGTTACTAAAGTCAGCAAAATACAAAAATATCTGTTTCAGCTATTTTAAACTTGTAGCCATGCTCCATTTTGGAGTCAGTTTACATGGAAAGCAATATATTTACCCTGTTTTATTGCAGTAACTTGGAATGTGAGTCACAAAGCAATACAGATGGGACTATAAACAACATTCTAAAGACAAAAACTGCTTAGCTTTAAGAAAGAAGCTAAAAGCCAATATATTTCCATGTTATAGAATACTACAACTCAGACGTAGTTCGACTTTCCAGGTAAAATCCAGTCATCATAATTTAAACATTATCTTAAAATTGCCCCTTTTAAAAGCTATTTCTTTGCAATTCTGAGTTTTAACATATTCAATTTTACCATATTCTCTATCCAAGACAATTAAAATGTTAGAAGATACTCCATTTGACATGGTGCTTGTACTGAACCCCATGTTTTTTAGGAGTCAGAAAAATCATTAAACTGGGATAAGAATCATAGGACAACCACAATAGAAAAAAAAACCCCAAAGTTTATGATTCAACATTTAGTAGGAAATCTATGAAGTAAAAAAAGTTCAGACTTACCACATTATTTTCCAATAAGCCTGTGTGCTCCTTTGCTTTCTTAAAAATGAAGTGTTCTTAAAATAGAAGTATATTGGACCATGTCCTACTTCAGTTTAAAATCCTTTAATTGTTTTCCTTACTTGAGATGCATCCTAACCCATCAACTTAGTTTGAAAATTCCTGACTGATCTTTGTGTTGCCCAATTCTTCAGCCCATTTAGATGCATTTTAATCATGCCTATCTAATTTCATCTTTTCCCCATGTCCACTTCAAGTTTTTGCTCACATTTCTTCTCATTCTTAAAATGCATTTTCTCCTTTAACACTGCCCCACCCCCGAACTCCTCATGGCTGCCTTATTTTCCCTTTCAGGGCTAAACTGAATTATTTTCTAAGAAAATATAAATCCATGTCAAGTGTGTATCCTTATTATTTACTTCAAAAACACTTATTTGTTTTTATTAACCCATTAACAATCTGTAATTACTCCATTTACTTATTTCTTGTAAGTCATCCTTCCCTGCTGGCATATATACACTTCAAAAAGCGAAAAACATATCCACCTTTTTTCCCCAGCATGTGTCTGACACAGTAATAGACTCCTAAATACACTTTTGCAATTATTTAATTCATTTGGGAGTATTTTTGAATTAGTAAAGATGATAAAACATAATCCAGGTAAATGGATTTGATTGCCTAGAACAAATAAATGTATTATAACTCTTCTATTTTATGTCATTTTGTACTTCTAACTATTTGTAATCTCATCCAGGCTAGCTTTGTATTTAGAAATTATGACTCTGAATTGGTTAAATTTTGCTAAAGAAAAAGATATGTGTTCGTTTTAATGTCATGTGAAAAAAATGATATTATACCTACATGCACAACCACATAAAAACATACAGCCTATTTTGGAAAGTTGAAAATTAACCAGTGAATCTAAAATGAATAGACCATTAGTTTACATAATTCACTGAAAAATGCCAGTGGTCTGTGATCTGTGCAATTCAAATGAAATATAGCATTGCAAAAGTGTTACTTCATGGTGTGTTATAAAAGATGCCTTCTAGAGAAGGTGACATTAGGAGATCATTAGTACACTGCTGAATAAAAATCAGTTAAGTTAGGTTTCACGGTGTGTTCCTTAGCAACACAAAATTTGGTAATCCATGCTGAAGTCTATTTTGCTTTTAAAATTTTCTTATGGGACAGCATTCTCATACTTTTACCTTATGAGGACGGCAGAGTGTCAAAGTGAGTTATTCTAACACAACTCGTCAGCTTGGTATTAAGAAATGGCCTTAAAACAGAAAGTTATACAGTTCTGCTTTCAGAGTGAGGTGTTCTCCATGGTAGTTACTAAGAAAGCTTGATCATGGTGAGTAAAGTAAATGTGTCTTATTTATTTTTCTGTCCTTCCTGTCTATCAGAGTGCTTGGTATATATGAGTTCTATAAATGTTTACTGAAGGCCTTTAACCAAATGCATTAGCTATAGACTATCTAGCATTTTTGAAAAGATATAAAAAGCAAGCCGGGCTCCGTGGCTCAGCCTGTAATCCCGCGCCTTTGGGAGGCTGAGGTGAGTGGATTGCCTGAGCCCGCGGGTTCGAGACCCGCCTGGGCAAGCGAGACCTCATCTCTACAATAAATCAAAAAATCAGCTGGGCATGGTAGCGCGTGCCTGTAGTTCCAGCTACTCGGAAGGCTGAGGCGGAAGGATCGCCGGAGCCCAGCCGGTCGAGGCTGCGGTGGCCTGGGGCGGCCACTGCACTCCAGTCTGGGCGACAGAGTGAGACTCCAACTCAAAAAAAAAAAAAAAAAAAAAAAAAAGAATGAAGATATGTCTGGATGCTGTGACTCACACCTGTAATCCCAGCACTTTGGGAGGTGGAGGAGAGAGGATTGCCTGAGCCCAGGAGTTCAAGACCAGTCTGGGCCACCTGGCGAGATCTCGTCTCTACAATAAATCAAAAAGTTTTAATCGGTGTGGTGGCACGAGTCTGTCATCCCAGCTACTTGGAAGGCTGAGGTGGAAGGATTGCCTGAGCCCAGCAGACTGAGGTTGCAGTGGCCATGAGCCTGCCACTGCACGGCAGGCTGGGTGACAGAGCAAGACTCCGACTCAAAAAAAAAAAAAAAAGAATGGAGATAACGACAATACCTGGCTTATAAAATACTTGTGAGGATTAAATAATAAAGTGTATATGAAATGCTAAACACAGTGCATGAAACATAGTAATACTTACAAAACAATGTGACCATTGTTAGTTACTGTATATTATTGTTAAATGTATTGTTATATGTATATCCAGTCCTTTTCCTCTCTTTTTCCTCCTTAGCTTTTTAGCATTTGGAACAAAATAATCACTCTCAGGAAATTTTTCTTATTAATTGTGATGTTATTATCCCCACTTTCAATTGGACATATTTTCTGATATTATGTAGATGACATGATTTCTAGATAGTTCTAGTTTGGTCTATACTCTTGTCATTTTAAAATGTACAATTCAATTGTTTTTAATACATTCACAATGTTGTACAGCCATAGGCACCACCAAATTTCAGAATATTTTCATCACTCCAAAAAGAAACTATAAATCTGATTGTAGTCACTCCCCACATTTCTGACAGCCATGAATTTTCCTTCTCCATATGAATTTGCATATTCTAGACATTTCATATAAATAGAATCACACAATATGTAGCCTTTTGTGTCTGCCTTTTTTCACTCAACATCATGTTTTCAAAGGTCACCCCTGTTGTAGCATTCTTATGAGGGCGTTGAGGCATAGAAGATAGTAGTTTTCAGGGTCCCACTGTAAATGGCAAAGTCAGGAGTTTACATTTTAATGGAAAGACACCCATAAACAAAAAATGTGATAAATAAGTAAATTCTATATTATGTTAAGCATCATGACAAAAAGAACAGAGAAAGATTGGGAGGGTATTATGGAGACGGGAAAAATGCAATTTTTTTTTTTTTATGTTGGAGTCTCACTCTGTCGCCCAGACTGGAGTGCAGTGGCTGCTCCCGGCCACTGCAGCCTCAACCTGCTGGGCTCCGGCAATCCTTTCACCTCAGCCTTCCAAGTAGCTGTAACTACAGGTCCGCGCTACCACGCCTGGCTAATTTTTTGATTTATTGTAGAGATGAAGTCTCGCCAAGTTGCCCAGGCAGGTCTCGAACCTGCGGGCTCAGGCAATCCACTCACCTCAGCCTCCCAAATCATGGGATTACAGGCTGAGCCACCGAGCCCAGCGAAAAATGCAATTTTAAACATGATGGTTATATATGCCTCATTAGGAGGATGACATTTAAAAATTCACCATTTTAAAGTGTACAATTCAACGGTTTTTAGTATAACACAATGTTGTGCAGCCATCGAGACCATCCAATTTCAGAATATTTTTATCTCTCCAAAAAGAAATGCCAATCTCCGTTGCAGTCACTACGCTGCCATCTCTGACAGTCGTTAATCTTCCTTGTCTCTATGGATTTGCATATTCCAGATATTTCGTGTAAATAGAATCACATAACATGTAGCCTTTTGTACCTGGCTTCTTTCACTTAACATGATGTTTTTGGAGGTCACCCATGTTGTAGCATGTATCAGTACATCATTCTTTTTGTGGTGGAATAATACTCCATTTTCTGGATACTCCACATTTTGTGTATCTATTTTTCAGTTGATGGACATTTGGATTGTTTCTACTTTTTGACTATTGTGAATAATGCTTCTGTGAACATTCATCCGCAGGTTTTTATGTGGACGTATGTCTTCAGTTATTTTGGGTATATGCCTAAAAGTAGAATTGCTGGGTCGTATGGTAACGCTACATTTAACTTTTTGAGGAACTGCTTTCTTTCTTTTTTAAAAAAAATTAATGTATTTTAGAGTTGTGGGGTGCATGTGAGGATTTGCTACATAAGTAAATTGAGTGCAGGTAAAGTTTGGGCTTCTAGCGAGCCCTCTCTCCCCCTGTAGTGGACATGGTACACAGTGGTGTGCCCCTTAATTCCCCACCCTCCCTCCTTTAACAGTGCTCCGCATCCATTGTTCTCACCTTTGTGCTTGAGTGCCCAATGTTTAGGATCTACTTATGTGTGAGACCATGTAGTATTCAGTTTTTTGTTTCTGTGATAGCTCACTTGGAACGATGGTCTCCACTGCATTTATATTGCTGCAAAGGTCATGATTTTGTTCTTTATGGCTGCATAGCATTCCATTGTGTATATGTACTACATTTTCTTTATTTAGCCCATTTTTCAATGGGCATCCAGTTTGGTTCCATATTTTTGCTATTATGAATAGTGCTGCAATAAATATACATGTGCAGACATTTTGTTGGTAGAGTGATTTATGTTTGAGGGATTGTTTTCCAGCGTGGCTATACTATTTAACATTCCCACAAGCAATATATCAGGGTTTTAACTTCTCCACATCCTCACCAACACTCGTTATTATCTATCTTTTTAAAAATTATTATAGCCAAGAAGCCAAGATGTGAGGGCACTGTGGGAGTGAGCCAGGGGAGGAGGAGACTTCCAGGCAGAGGGGCCAGCCTGGACAAATCCCTGGAGATGAGAGTATGCCTGATGTGTGCCAGGAACAGCAAGATGGACACCAAAATCTAGAGAGGTGTGATAAAGAAGGTAAATAGCATAAGATGAGATTAGAGAGCCAAGAGAAGACAGTGGTCACATACAGGAAGTTGAATGCCATTGTAAGAACGTCGACTTTTACTTTAAAAGAAATGGAAAGCCATTGAAATGTTTGGAGCAGAAGATTTGGACAGGATTTGGCCTACATTATTACAGTATCACTCTGACTGCTGAATTATACATGGACAAGGGTGGAATCAGAAAGAATGTAGAGGCAGTTTCTTTTGCCCTTGCCAACCTCGGCATGTCTTCGTCTCTTTCTCCCTCCTTTCTCTAATAAACTTTGTTTTAAAACTTAAAAAAAAAGAATGAAGGAAAAACTGGTAGATATTTTTCAATAATGTTGGCATACAAGTTTGGTTGATATCAGGGAGGTAGTGAGAAGTGGTTGGATTCTGCATGTATTTTAAGGTAGAAGCAACAAGATTTCCTGACAGACTAAGAGCAGAATGTAAGAAAGAAAAGAGTCAAGCATGACTTCATGATTTGCGGTTCACCTATTTTTACTTCAAGATATGTTATCAGGAACTATATTCGAATTTATTTCTTCACTACTAGTGCAGATACAAAGTTCTTAATTAAGGCAATCTCACATGTTTAAAACTATTGTCCACTGTAGTAATAATAATAATACTATTTCATGAGGCAGATATTATTATATCTTCAATTTATACATGTGTAAATGAAGGTGTGATTAATGATTGACAGCTTCCCTAATTTTTGTCCCTACTTCCAATTTAGGGTCAACTAGAGAAATTCAATCACCCAAGATGCCCCAATCAGGGCATATCTGAAACCTTCCCTTTTCTTCCACTCGAAGTCATTCCTCGGCCTGCCTTTGAGTCTCTGCCAAATCAAGTGACTGACTCCCTTACTCTAGCAAGCTCTGAATAAATAGCCTCTGCTTGTTCTCATTTGATCTTTATTTCCACAAGTGTCTTATGTCAGGGACTCCAGGAAAAGGACTGTGAGATAAAGGCTTCCATGCAGGTTTATTGGGGGATACTCACAGGATGGACACCTGTGGAGAGGATGATGGAAACAGGATTGGGTGAATGGAGAAGTTCAAATGTGACACAGTTGCATTGGAGGCCTCAGCTGACCCCACAGGGAGCTCTGAGGCTGGGATGATCCTGCAAAAATTTACCCCGCAACCTTCCCTTGGGGAAGGAGAGAAACCATAGGTGAGGCGGCTGTCTTTGACTGAGAGCAAGTCCAAGGAAAGGTCTCAGCTATGAACTCTCAATAGTCAATGCTCTAGGCAGCTGAAATAAGTGCTTGGATCCCTTTCGGGGGGCGGGGGGAGATTAAGTGACACCAACACAGTTGATGGCAGATCTTGACTTGAACGCAACTTTGAATTCAAGTTCAAAGCTCTTTTCATTACAGCATAGCTGTCTTCACTCAAAAAACATGACAAATGGAGATTCTGTGAACACTCATGTTTTTTCCTCTTAGTCCAAAACCAAGACCATATTTGTACAGTGAATCAGACATTTTTAGCAAATGATTTAGAGTATAACAGTTGGCTCAACTAAATATGGCATTAAAATATCTGAAATAAAATCTGACCCGACCAACCAAAAGTAGTTAACTGAATCACCACATGTAGACATTCAGACCATCTTGGTATTACAGTACTGTACTAAATGTTTCCCTCTCTCAACAGAGCAGAGCATTGTGACATCTAGTTTTCCAGGTGGAAATAAGATGCTGACGGATTGAAAGTAAATTGATGTGAAAGTATTACAATTCCCACTTCTAGGATATTCATCCTCCAGAGTAGATTATTCCATACTAGTCAAAATCCAAATAAAATTTGTCTTGGAAGTTAGCAAAATATTAATTTATTCTTTAGAACAATCTAGTTCTCCACCTTACTTTGTCATTGGTGTTACATGAGTATCACAAGACTTTAAGATTTATCTGAGCTACTTAAAATCAATACTTCTTTCTTGGTTTTATAGGTATATCAGCTGGTACTGCATTATGGTACTGTACCTAGTTATGGGAACGTACCTGAAGATCAAAAGCATACACCAAGTCCTATCTACAGATTTGTCTGCATGTCCTTTTATCTGTAAACAAAACAAAAACTGTGACTTAAAAAAAAAAATCTGTCAGCATATTCTATCACTGTCTCAAGACCTTTGACTTTATTAGTCATTGCTCCCAGGGTTTTTGGCTTATTTCCTTTTTATGTGTCCTGGAAATTCCCCCATACTCACCTCCTCACCCCTTCTCTAGAGAAAGTTAGTCACCTCTTGATTAACTTTCAGCCAATTAGTAATCTCAGGTATCTCTGAGTCATAAGAATTATTAGGGGAATCTATTAAAATAGAGGATATCAAAGATTCGTCCCAGATCTAAAGAATCAGAACTTCTGGAGGTAATGCTCAGACGAATGTATAAGTAAATCCCTCTTTTTGGAATTTTGTTAAATATCACAGCCTAAGAAGCACTTGCTCCACACCTTTAAAACAAACAAACAAACAAAAAAATTAAGAGAGAGAGAGAGAGAGAAAAAGAACCACTTACAAACAAGTTACACATTCCCAGCAACCAATATACCTAGTTTTCTGGCTACAGAATATCAGGATAAAAGTGATGTTTGGAGTCCCTTCCTTTCTACAGCTGTTTGCATAATTGTGATCTATGGAAGTAAAAACAACAGGCTGGATTTTGCCAACAGTGACCCATTTGTATGATAACGCCTATCACAATGGTAACCCAATAAATGAAAAGAATAGGGGCTTCTCTAAGAAAAATTTCTGTGGAAGAAATTGGTATGACCCAGTGATTGCTGAAATGTAAGAATAAAAAAATAGTAGAATAGTTGAAAATTACTTCAGGGTGTGAGAAGATGGGGGCATTGGAAAAATGGTTGTGATAGAAATTACTGAACAAATAAGTATTGACTCTGGCACTGAGTGAGGTGATAGGGAGACCACAAAGATAAAAACACATAGTTTAATTCACTTCAACAGTTATTTATTTATTTATTTATTTAGAGTTGGAGTCTCACTCTGTTGCCTAGACTGGAGTGCAGCGGCCGCTCCC